>SSSI01001844.1:0-11311 GCA_004796505.1 Oryzaephilus surinamensis
GCCAATAAAATGTATGTTACGTTTTTAAAACGTGATATTGTTCAGGCACAATTTTTAAATCGTTATAATTTAGTAGAAACAACGTCATACATAAAAGTAATAATATATACCTAAAAATTACTTGGTAACATTTTGGTTAGATGTGACACGAACACCATATTTTCAACTGTAACACGTTTTTTCAACGCGATTATGTCGTACGTGTGCTTATTGGGCTATAATGTTCCATTTTTTATTGTTGAATCAAATTTTCATTGTTTCTCTACTCTTGTCATTTACTTTTTCACAAATTAAAGGCCCTGTCAGGAAATAACGCAAATTTTGAAAACCCAATATAAAATACTATTAAGTGTATAAAAACGTTATGCTGAAGTCATTTTAGGAATTTTTTGGAAATTAGTGGTTATTTTTCGGAAACAAATGTCGCGCCGCACAGTGCGTGACGTCACCGTAGTCCAACGTTGTCCGTAGTTTTTTGAATTTTTCTCGAAAACTGTACATTTAAACAAAAAATGTCAAGGGACATAAAAGATTCCTACTTAAATTATCTATCAAATGAGCCTATTGAATGTGGCAAAATTAAAAGTTTATTACCACCCCCTCCAGGAAAACTAGTAGAAGGGGGTGGCCAATTTTTTCAAAATCTTACAAGAAGATGTGTAATAATAAACTATATTTTTGTGCAAAATTTCATTTTGATATCTACAGTATGTTTTACAATATAAAGAAAAATCTTAATTATTCACATACTTTTCGTTTGTCTAGGACTACGATGACGTCATAGCAAAATCTTTACGTTGCTTTTGTAGGTTTAATATTGAAAAAATTTGAAAAATAGTTCATGTAACGCGTATAAATAAATCTGTATTTTAATAATATGTAAGAAAAAAAAATCGATTTTCATCTCCTGACAGTGCCTTTAAACAACATCAAGTTAGAAAAATTTGCAGTTTTTCCAATCAAATGTATATTGAAGAAGTGAAAATATTTCATGCAAGTAAATATTAATGGTATTATGGTTGATGATAGTGATAGTGGTCAAATGTCAGCAGCTATTATATTGTAGTCAATATAGTGGATGATGGCATCTTCATCGTCAGTCTCTTTTTTGGGGGACGAGCAGGGGTATGCCCGGGGGCAGTGCATAAATGTAGGTTACAAGACGTGGGGATGTAGGCCGACTATATACGTCGTGTGTGCATCTGCCAGCCAGTTCATTTAAAGTGTGTTTTCTTTGCTGTTGTTATACCTGTTGGATTTAATATCGGTAAGTTTAGAGTGTACACAATTTTTTACATCCAAACAGTTATTTTCGTAAAAAATTCTTTAAGCAACGGTTTGTAGGTACATAAAAGTGCACAGTGCGTAATTTTGATCTTATACTTAGGTATTACTCGTATAATACATCTTCGTGCATTTTCTTTGGGATTCTAAAAAACTCAATTATTTATTACAACATAAGTTAAAAGAAAGTTCTCTAGTTTTAATTGAACAAATTACATTATGGTAGAATTTTGCAACTTTGATGGATTCATGCGGGCACCATTATCAATTAATAATTAAATTATTTTCACAGACTCTTTGTTGCGTAATAAATATTCCAGATAAAGCTTGCTCAATGAATTGAAAGGCAGGAACAAGTAAATTAAACAAAAATATAAATACGAACAAAAACTGTAAAAATGATTGTTGTGTAACAAAACTATTACATTTACCATTTACTATTTAATCAATCAAATTTTCATTGTTAAATAAATTAATTGTATGTATGCTTATAGAGCTATGCATGTATTTGTGATTTTGTGAAAAAAAATGTGTTGCATAAACATTTATTAGTGCTTCACATCAACAATAACCTAGATAAAAGTAAAATATAGAATTGTTCAAAGATTATGTAAGATGCAGAAGAATAAGATGCAGTAACCGGTAGAATTACTGTTTATGACTATATGAGCGGGATTGAAACCAGAACACACAATTATCCTCTTCTCTTCCTATATCTTAGCTGTGTGTCTCTATTTTTTCTACAATGTATTTATACTATCTGCCAATAAGACAGAAAAAGAAGCCATCAACAAAATGCTAAATGTCGTCAGAATATTACTTGTTCTTAGTTGTAAATTGATGTTTCATCTACAAATGATTTCGAGTTGTTTTTTATATTCAACTCTTAATTAAATGTCACCAGGAAATATAAAAGATGTTTGAAAGTTGAAATAAAAAATTTCTATTATTGAAAATTGATTTAGGAAGACATTAATTTGTGGAATTGGTGTTTTGGCAAATGTGCTTTGTTTTTAAATAGAGAAAGTTACCCACTACAATAATTCAGAGGAAATAAAAAACATTTTCATAAGATGTATCTTGGGAACATTATACATAATTACATCACTTTTGCAAAAACCATAATGGAAAAACAACATTTCAATTTATAATTAGACGAGTTGCATTGAGAATACCAAGAAAATGAAATAAAAGAACGCAACATTGAATATTATTTATTATAATTAAAATTACTACACCCGTTATTTATAGGATATTATCTAATTCACTAATTAATCAATATTTATTTCAAAAAGTGGCAACTAAAAAAAAGGAAAATTAATTTCTCAAATCAATGCATAATTTAAAATGTACAAAATGTCTATTTCACATTTTTTGACATGATTTCGTTAAAAATCAATTTAGTACGAGTGTAAATATCTATGTTTATAAAACACAAACCATTTGTTTTGTTAGAGTGAAATCTTCAGGTCAATATCAATAACATACTTATTAAAATTCCGCAAGCTTTCGGCAAGTTCCACATTAATAATATGCATTATTTGCTGTTTCACAGTATTAAATCTCGTCCATATAGACCTTAAGGTAAAAGTGATTCAAATGACAATTAATGCTTCGTAAATTTATCGTTTATGCACCTGATGGTGTTTGCATTTTAAATTTTTTCTCTATAATACCCACAGTCCACGGTATTAATGCTTTGCTGAAGAAATAATAAATATCTTGACCGTGAAAGCGCAGCACTACAAATTGCTCGAGGTCATTCGATGGCCCACATTCAATTGACGGAAACTTTAGCTCTTATCCGGGACAGTCAAATACCAGACCTACACTTGACACGGAATAATAAACAGTTTGTTTTGTTGTTATTTTAAATGTAATACAATTTATATGATATCATTTGCTTGAACAAAAATTTACACTTTCTATCAAAAAATTCAGCCACTTATTTAGGTAATTAAAAAAGAACCATTTCCCATCCAATTAACATAATAGATTAACAAACTACATATATTAATACTAAGGTCTATTCATTTAGGGAAGAAAAAAGGGATGAGCACGTGATTGAATTTTTTTAATTTTATTGGCCGCAAAGCAAGGTTAGAAGGTGGAGCATTTTGGCAAATGTAAACAATTATTGGACTATTTTGAAAAACGTCATATTTCAAGATGGACGTTTTTTCTTCCCTATCTGAATAGAGTATAAGACAGTTGAATAGGGAATATAGGTACATATCAAGCCTCATCATCATCATCGTAAACCAAATTACAATAATTTTCAATGATTTTACAAAAGAAAAGTGGCAATTTCGTGATATACTTATATATTATTTTTACTTTCTATTTTCAAAATGGGGGAAAATTATCTACTAATTAGTTTGTTTTCTTTTTAATGGAAATCGATTTGTTTGTTTTCTAGAGAAAGAAACATGCTGCGACAGCTAATATTGCTCGTCGTGGGAGCCGCCATGGTGATGGCTCAAAGAAGATTAGCTTTACCAGATCCAAGAAGTTGTGTTAATCGTAAGTTGAGGGAATTTTTCACACACACATTTTGAATACAAAAAGCTTTTACTTTTTTGTATTTCTTTGTATGTCGTTTGTATATATGTATATAAAAATTTCCACACTTTGAAAGTATCATAAAGTTACCATATATTTTTAATCAATTCGTTGTACCCATGAAACTTTCCAAACTTTCCACAACAATTTTTATTATTATAGGAGTTCGTCATGCCACATACAGAGATGCTCGCGGTGTAACGCACTCGTACTTCTTCAGTTGGGAACATTTACCGACCCGCAGTCTGGAAGTGGACTGGTTGGACGCCAGAAACATTTGCAGACGGCATTGCATGGACGCCGTTTCCTTGGAAACACCCCAAGAAAACGAATTCATCAAACAGAGAATCGCTCGCGGTAATGTTCGCTATATTTGGACGTCGGGACGTAAATGCAACTTTGCTGGATGCGATCGCGCCGATTTGCAACCACCGAACATCAACGGATGGTTTTGGAGTGGCTCGGGCGCCAAAATTGGGCCAACATCGCAGCGTAATTCAGGCGATTGGAGCCACACAGGCGGCTATGGCCAAGCACAGCCCGATAATCGTGAAGCGGCCCAAGGCAACGACGAGTCCTGCCTATCCATCTTAAATAATTTCTATAACGATGGCATCAAATGGCACGATGTGGCTTGCCATCACGTTAAACCGTTCGTATGTGAAGATAGTGAGGAATTGTTGAACTTTGTCGCATCCAGAAATCCAGGAATCCGCTTATAATAAGATCTTCACACAAACAACAAATTCTTTAAAGATATTTTTATTGAATAGGAATTGTTTAAAATTGTTTAAATTTTGACAATTTTTCATAATGCCTTTTTCCCCTTCATCCTTTCGTCGCATGTGAATACTTGCTTAAATACTATCAATTTATGTTTTTTTTTTGTTTATATTTAGATTATCTTATATATTTTTTAAATTATATTTTAATATTAAATTTTATATTTATGTAAAGATGATTTTCATTTGAAATGAAACAAATCTGTTTAGTCGTTATAAACGTTTATTTGAACAAGAATAAACAAAATTTTACACATTTTATTAGAGAGGATAAAATGAGAGACCTTTTATAATACCGCCAGATATTTCATAAAAGCATATCTTACTATTGTCGGATTTTCTAGTTAAACTATTATTCATATAATAGCATATAAACGAACATGGATATTTATTTAGATAATTTTCGAAAGAAATTCGAATTTCATAATGTTTATTTGGTTGTAATACAATTAAGTCATCAAGCCATATAAATGTTTCTTCATCATACTTCATGATATCGGAAATTATTGTCGTTTTTCCAATTTGGTACGAATCGTTTGCGTTTTGTTGTTGAAGAAAAACGCGAATAGTAATGGAGCCCTCATAAATATTTAATAAACTTAAATTATCCTTTGTTTGTGTATCAACTAGAAAACCAAATAAAACTATATTCTTATTGACTGAAATTATGGTAAAATATTCCTTAGTTTGTGGCAACTCCATTCTATGAGCAATTTTAAATAATTTCCTAAAATTAAACAATCCCATATTTTTCCTAAACTGTTTCTGTGTTGGCATTTTTTGGTTACAATTTTTTATTAAAATTATCATACAATCGTAAATTAAGTCACCGAAACATTGGCAGTTCAATGGTCCAACAGTGGCACCACAATGAACACATTTCGATTCTAATAAATCCATTACAAAAATATACTGGATTATATTATATTTTTCTAAAATTCCAACAACATTTTCTGCAGTTTTACAGATTTTCTTTTCATCACACTCAATAACAGCCCAATTTAATAAATAAATCACATATTCAAAATAACAATCTTTAATAAATGGATTTCGCTTTAAAATTTCATATAGTGTAGACGGTTTCATATGGTAATCAGTTATAAAAATACCTTTAAAATAATCACATACATCTGTAATGCATTGCAATTGTAATTCTTTTAAATTGTACATATCAGCGTACTCGTAACACAATAAAATATTACTCAGAGTGATATTCTTTTTAATATAATGTAAACACAATTCACTCAGGTCGTCTAATAGATACTTATTTGCTATGTAGTATAATTGCCAGGCATGACCAACTGATGTAATCATCAAATTGTCCATATAAATGTAGCTGAGCATTTCATTGAAATGTTTTAAATTAATATCGCATATTCGAATCACTGCTTGATTCGAACAAGACATATTACCGAAGAACATTTTTTCAAAGACTGGACTGTATGTAGCCAAAACGAGTTTGTGTGCTTTTACTTCAACCCCATCCACAATAAATGAACAATCCGTTAATTTGCCATTTTTAAAATTCGTTATTATTCGTTCACTAAGCCGTAACGGGTTAGAAGAAGAAAGATGTTGGGAAAATAAACTGTTAGCACTATGTTCGGTCTCCATCTAAAATTGTTCCTGACTTAAAAACTATGCCTTTACATTTTACATTAACTATAAACTCATTATTACTACCTTTGTTATGCAGTAGCCGCCGCCGCACTATACAATAGATATTTTAACAACAATGAAATTGTCTACACCTTATACTTCTACAACAGTGTTGTATTATAGTAATAATAATAAATATATACTTATACACACGCATGTAAGATTGTGTTATATTATTATGTATTCGAAAATCAGGTATTTTTCATTGGAAGCCTTGAACTCGACATCAAGAGCAAAGCCAAGGTCGTCTAATATTCTTCAACAATACAGCCAGTTCAAATTATTTAGATGCATTATTAATTTATAAAGTCATTAATTTTATAATTTCGATACTCGTATGCTTGAATAAACGTAAATTAGCTCACCTGTTTTTGTGGAATTTTTAAGGTTAGAAAAATTTTGAAGCAGTAATAAAAAGACTGACAATTTGATAAATACATTGACATTCGTTAGCCGAACAATTTTTGTTAAAACTCTAATTTCTTAATTTTGTAGAATAAATAAAAAAAAGTTTTAATCATTTACATAATAGGTATTTAGAATTTTTAGAAATGAAAAACAATTTTTCAAATTTGTTTTAGTACTTAAAATCTCTACTAGATAGCAGTACTAACTATAGTAAAGGCGTTTTTTCACGAGTTACCGGTTACTGTTACTGGTAACTCAGCGGTTTCTGGCGGTAACAGTTACTTGAATGTTTGCAGAAATAAATCGGTTATATTGTACCAAGTCCTACTTGGGTAACTGAATTCGTAAGCACGGTTTGAACATTTGACGTAACCGCAAGTTACCAGTTCTCGCTAAAATACGCCTCCAAATTAGAAAAACTCGTATAACCCAAAAATTTATAAATTCAGAATTTTAATTTAATTGAGTAGACAATTGAAGCTGGAATTTTTCAAATGTAAACAATATTCTATTCACTCGATGCGATTGTAACTGTAAACCTGTCAACCTATAAAGACATTTTATAAAGTTTTATATCAAATAACCGAGAAAATTCGGTAGAAATATGAAAAAACTTAAGTAGTTAAGTTACACTTTTTTCAAAATAAAATAACCTAAGATTTAAGTGTACTACTGCGTTACCAGCCACAATATTAATTAAGCAATTGGTAAAAATGTCCTACGAAACAATATCTGTAGAAGTAGATAAAATATGTAGAACTTGTTTATGTGTAGAAAATAATTTACAATCAATATTTAGCGCAAATAATGGACAAATTCGTTTATTTGAAATGCTTATGTCATGTGCTTCAGTACAGGTAATAAATGGTATTCAATATATATGTATTTATTTCCACTGAAAATATGAAACCAACTGTTTTTTAGATAACTGAAAACGATGGTCTGCCAAACCAGGTATGTTTGCAATGTGTGGAAAATATAACAAAAGCGTTCATGTTTAAACAACGATGCGAAGAAAGTGAAACAAGGCTGAGAGAATGTTTTGGTAAACCGTATGATGTAACTGCAAAATTTTTAGAATTAAAACCAATACAGAATAGTGGCAGTAGTGACAGTGTTATTATAAGTACACCACAACCAACTGAAAATGAACTATTAACAACATCCACGGATATAATAGTCCATTAAATTCTGTTAGTGAAGTTATTGATAGTGTAGTAAATTCCAGTGTAAATGAAAACGACGAAACAACCTTACTTATTAGTATTATAAATCCGAATATGAAATTGGAAGAATGCACTGCTGAAGGGGAAATGATATTAGGTGGTGGAAATTGTGATTTTATTCATGTTTCTGACGATGAAATTGATAAAAAAAACACTAAACTAGAAAATCGATTAAAGAATAATAAAACAAGAGAAACCGTCAACAACAAAGATGACACAGACCAGCCAATTTATCCATGTGAAGAATGCACACAATGTTTTGTAACATTAATTGACTTAAAAGTGTGTATACATTTAAATAATGTTAAAAATTAATATGTAATAATGACAACTGATTCTAGGCTCACAATAAAACCCATCCCAAATCTTCTAGACACATTTGTAAGATATGCAATCAGGTTTTTGCCAGTGCCAGCACTTTATGCAGACACACAAAGGTAATAAATTGGATTTGCAAATTTAAATTATTGCATTAATATTCTTTAGGTGCATGAGGGCGCGAAACGGCATTTATGCAGCGAATGCGGCAAAGGATTCGCCCGATCAGACGATCTAACACGCCATCTACGTACACATACGGGCGAAAAACCGTTTCCTTGTAAATTATGTGGCAAAGCATTCGCTCAATCGTTCCGTCTATTGGAACATATGCGGGCACATGCGAACGAGAAACGTTTCGTGTGCACAGTTTGTGGCAAAGCATTCTCACGTTACACCAGTTTATCGGCACACAATAAAACACACAGTGGCATTAAGACGCACGCCTGCGACGTGTGTGGAAAAAGGTACAATTGCCTTCAAATGCCATCATTTGCGAATGAAATGATTTTATTGTTGTAGACTTTGTGGATCCGGTTCGTTGGCCATGCACATGAAAACTCACACTGGTGTCCGTGACAACATTTGTCCATATTGTGGTAAAGGTTTCACCACATCCAGCAACTTAATTATACATAAAAGAACCCATACTGGCGAACGGCCGTACGTATGTAGTGAATGTGGTAAAGGATTTCCAGATCCGTCTCGTTTAACCGTTCATAAACGTTCCCATAGCGGTTTCAGACCGTATGTGTGCAATGTATGTGGCAGAGGATGTGTTAGTTCATCACAATTAAAGAAACATATGCGAATACATACTGGTGAAAAGCCATATCATTGTACATTGTGCCCGAAAGCGTTTCCACGTAGTGAAGATTTACGTATACATATAAAAACGCATACAGGTGACCGTAATCATGTTTGTCATATATGTAAGAAAGGCTTCTATCAAGCGTCAACATTAAAAGTACATTTACGTATACATACAGGTGAAAAACCGTACTCGTGTCATATTTGTGAAAAATCTTTTTCGCAAACCGGTCCATTAAGTACTCATATGAAAACTCATAGTACATAAATAACATTGTTTATATTATTAATTAATAATTGTTAATAATCGTATTATTATTATTGTATTGACTTATAAATTTATTTTTACCAATTATTTTTTTCTAAATAAAATTTTAAAAGTAATAAAAAAGTTTGTGCTGCCACCTGTTGCATTGTATATAAATTACCTACTTACAGATACCTTTTAATTAATGTACTCAACATCGCAAAATTTTTACTGGTGTATATGGCTTTTCCATAATATTTCCAAATTATGGATGAAACACCAACAACAACAACAACAGTATGCAGGTCATGTTTAAAAGAAAGTGGTGAATTTCAGTCAGTATTTGTTGTATCGGAAAATTCCGGCTGTGAACTATTTTTAGCCGATATGATAAGTTCGTGTGCATCAGTACAGGTAAATAATAATAAGAAATTTATAAAAAAACACTATGCATTAATTTTTCTAGATAACATTAGGTGATGGATTACCTGAACAAATATGTTTAGAATGTGTGAATAGAACAGTAGATATGTATTTATTTAAATTACAATGTGAAAAAAGTGATAAAATACTCAGGGAACGTTTAACTGTAACAAACAAGCAATCTGTGAAAGAATTAGAATTAAGTGTTAATAACAATAATGAAAATAGTACAATTAATAGTTTAATAGGTGAAGAGAAAATAATAAAAGAAGATATAGACAATTTTGTGCCAGCTTTGGACGATGATGTTAAACTTACTAGTGAAACCGTTATTGTTACTGAAACTGAACAACATGAAGAGGAAAATTTGAAATATAATAAATTCAATAATACTCAAATTGAATCGTATGAATGTAAGTTATGTCCACAACAATTCGAACGAAGCGATTTATTATGGCGACACCAAATCTCACATGCAATAAAATTGACTGAAGAAAACGAAAACGATGAAACACATAATGATAGTTTAGAACAATTAAACGATGAGTGTATGGTGATCATAAAAACAGAAGAAGATGTTATTTACACTTGTCAAGATTGTGGTTTTATATTTATACGTAAAGATGAATTGGACAGACATTTAGAAATGCATTTACCGTCTGTAAAAATTGGAAAAAAAGACACAGTAGAAGCTGCTTGCCAGGTACATATATTTAAATTATCATAAGAAATTTAGAAGTTATATACATATATACAGGGTGTTCATAGTGGACATATTTTAAGAGGTTATTCCTGAGTACATTTTAAGAAAAAAAGTCCTATAAAATCTTGTCCAACTTCTCTTCGTTTTTGAGATACAGGGTGTTAAAGTTTTATGAAAAAATAAGGTTTTACTTAAATATTTTTGGAAATATTAGAGATATGCCTGCTAATATACTGTATAAAAATATCTTATTTAATAGAAAATTTAATAAGGAAACTTTTGTGTCCCTTGAAATTTTTCGTTCAAATGAATAGTTTTTGAGAAAAATGCGAAAAACTTAACATGTGTCATTAATAAATCGAATTTCAAAAAACTGGTAATTTATTTTGTCGATTTATTGATGACATGTGTTAAGTTTTTCGCATTTTTCTTAAAAGCGACTCATTTAAACGAAAAATTTCAAGAGACACAAAAGTTTCCTTATTAAATTTCCTATTAAATAAGATTCCTTAAACATGTAAATTAACATGCAAAATAAAAAGTTCCGGGGGTGTGATTCCACCCCCACCAATAAAAAATATAGTTGGGGGCGGCCGTTTTCGTTCAAATTTGGTACAAATGTGTGCCTTAATAAATAAAACTCTTCTGTAAAATTTCATTTTAATATCTCTAATATTTTCTGAAATATTTAAGTAAAACCTTATTTTGTCATAAAACTTTAACACCCTGTATCTAAAAAACGAAGAGGTTTTGGACAAGATTTTATAAGACTTTTTTTCTTAAAATGTACTCAGGAATAACCCCTTAAAATATGTCCACGTTATTCTGGAACACCCTGTATATCCGTGTATTTGTTAGTTTTATTTATTAAGACATTTAAGTAAAGAAG
>SSSI01001853.1:0-18991 GCA_004796505.1 Oryzaephilus surinamensis
ATAATAATAAAGCATCAAAATTAAAAGAAATTACAAATAAGTATCAACAAGTACATTGGCTTAGTTGGTTAACGCGCGGCTAAATGGATACGTCAACTCAGGATCGATTCCAATCTCCGGCAGACCGAAAAAAAGTGATCGAGTTCTGTGGAACGTGAAGACTTGAGGGTTGCCTACACTGCAGTGACGTATGTACGCTAATTAAATGCAATAATGATGTGATTATAGGGTACCAGAAGATAAAAACAAATGTGGTTATCGCAGAAGAAAAGCGTTTCATCATAAACCAAAAAAACTGTATTTTTGTAGGCGTTTGATAAACCAACATTTTTCACGTATAATAAACGTTTATCATACAAATTTTTATACGTTTAAAAACCAGTTTAAAACTTGTATCATATACGTATTTCAAAAACGTAAAATTAACGTCTAAGTCGCGGACATTTTTCCGTATATTATACGAGATGGTTCAAGCGCAATTTATACGTGTAATAAACGAAAGTGTGTTGCTTGGGTAAGCAATATAGAAAGTTTATTATCATCATTATTTTACATTCTATATTCTTTCTGTTACTGTGTGAACAGCACAGTATGGCCAATATATATAAAGTTGAAGAAAGAAGTACAAAACATTTTTAATAACAGGGCTTGAATAGGCAAAATTTGTGAGTATGCCAGCAAACACAATTGATCGAATTTATTTAACTTCTGTTACAAGAAGAAGCGTAGAATCTATATCTATATACATATATATATAGTGTATGTAGATGAGGTCTGAGTTCGAAATCATGTACTGCCTGACGAGATGTCGAATGGAATGTTTACTGTGCCAAGCTGTTCAATCTAACCATTTATATTTACTTATGGATATTTGGAAAAGAAGGTTTTTTCCCTTTCAATTCTCTTCCTACATATTCTATATAGAATAGAATGGATATTATTTACTTGTAATTGTACTTTCGCACAAAAATGGGTGAAGAATAAGATGTTGAACGTATTTTTGTTAATCACGTTTTGTGGATGAGGCAAACCTAAATTCTAGCCCTCTAACTTTGATTCGACCATCAATTAGCTTGGATACGCCAAATCAAGTTACCCTCGTCTAATCCCCTTTAGACTGATTTACACTGGCTGCTTTTACGAATTAAATCTAGATTGAGTCTTAAATGTTAAACCACACCGTATATTTCATTGCGAATAACGTACAAATTTTCAATTATTAATATTTTCTCTTAATTTCATCTATAAGCGAACTATACCATATATATGGTATTTGGGTTCATTCATCTATTTCAGGAAAATGAAAATCAATATACCTAACACATAAACTATTTATAATATAATTCCTTTTGTATTTTTGATTTGTAATTAAAATTGTTAAATATTGACACAATAATAAATAACTAAATCATATATATCCATTTATTTAAATATCATTAAAACATTGTTGTTATTGTGATAAAATTAAATGAAAACATAATACAGGAAGAAAATTAACATTGATACGATCTATTATTACAACTTTAAATAGGAAAAACTGTGTTGCTGACAAATTAATATAGATATGATTACAATTCAAATTTAAATTTAAATTAATACCAGATCAACATTTTGAATTTACCATTTATATTATGTTTTTTACAACCATAATATTTTGTTTCATTTTTACATACACTGGGTGATAAATTGAACATTGTTTAAAATTCTATAAGCAACCTAAAATTGGTACTGCTGTATAAAAGAAGAGCTGCACAAGTTGTTGTTGGTTTTTTTTTCACATTTGACAGTTTTCAATTAGTCATGCTGAGTATTTCTACGATTCAATAATTTACAACTGGCATCCGATATCCTGACAGACTTTACAAGTTTCTAGTTTTGTTTATATGTTTTGGAAAGAAAGACAAAGGCAGAAGCCTTCCCAGTACAGCGCGAGTTGGCCCTAAATCACAACTGCTTAGGTTTTAAAGTAAAGGATCCTGGAATGGTGGCGGCGGCGGTGGTGGTGGTTGTTTGCTGTCACGAAAGTTTTGCGCGAACTGTGAAAATTTTATAACAGGCCAAAGTAGTAAGAAAGGCACACACAAAAGCATTTGGGGAATCGGGGAGCAGTTTAAGTCCTCCAATTCCGATCACGTCTTTCTACCAGAACACTAATTGCACTTCTTCTCGAAATACTTGCGAGAGATTTAGTTAGCGTCTAGCTTTATTTTACCAGCCAGTGTGCTTTACTAAAGCATTTGCTTACGTGACTCTTAATTACTTCATTATTTGCCTTCGTTTTTCACTTTGACTTTAACTTAAATCATCTTAATAAATACATTTACCTTTTTAATAACATTTGTTGTGTTTTTCGTTCTTTTATAGTTAAATAGAAAAAAATTAAATGTTTTATGTACTACAAGTTTAAATAAAATATTTAGCTTTGTCCTTAACGTTGAAATTCCCTATGTAATTAATTTAGTTTTTTTTTTCATGAAGCACAGTGGTTATTTCATTAAAAATAATCTTGTATTTTTGCTGACCTTTGTCTTTTTACGCTTACTTAAACTAATTTCTTCGCTTTTATTATACCCTAAAGGGTCTACTATATACGTATTATACGTATTGAATGCATAAATCCCGGTTTGTTGTATTTTTAGTATTAATTTATAGTACAACTGAAACTGATAATATGTTGGGAAAATATTGATAATATTAATGAATTTTATAATTCCTTAAAATGATAATTATATCAAACTTTTATTATAATGAATGTTTGTTCTATCATAAAAGAAGTTACTTAAATTTATTTGTAGTAAACAACAAGAGAATAGGATTATGATTTTTGAATTGAAAGATTATTTTTCAATCACTCAGTTCTTATAAAGTGAGCTTTCATAGAAATTAAAATTTACATTAAAACATAAAGTAAAAAAAGAGAATAATATAGCAATTTTACATTTTTTCTTTAAATTTTGAATTGAATCAATGTTTCCTTCATTCTAAAACAGCAGCATGATTATAAAACAAAATTGTTCCTTAGAACTGTTTGACTTTCATAATTTATGGTCGAACTTAGTGCTTTATGCCAAACTGGAATTAGGAAAGTTTAAGATGAAAAATCCTCCAGAAAAAAAATTTGTAAATGGCGACAAAGTAATATTAATTACATATTTGACAAAAACAATTTGTATACAACAATTTCTGTTTTACATAAAATAGAAATTATAGTTTGACGTTGAATGAATTTCAAATAAACTAATTCCATTGCAATATTTTATTTGCAACTAGTTGATACACGAACTGTATGCAATCTATATGGATATATCCAGATGGTCTGGATTGTTGGATTTGTCATTGTTATGGCAAATTTGAATTTCCAAACTGATTTCAACCGTTAACAATTCCTGGCTAACAATCGGAATTGAACGGCGGCGGGTCCGTTTTGCATCGGAAATTAAGTTTATGGCCCAATCTCCTGCACTTTGACTTTCCGCACTGTTTTCAAGACTGAAATATACTACTTCCGATTATTGTGACGTGACTTTCAAACCTTCTTATTACACTATTAAATAATACATTGAATTTAAAAATGTAATTTAGATCTAATTAAACAAATCTTATATTGGGTTTTATAAAAATTTTAGTTTATCTTCTATAATTACCCTAAATTAATGTATATTTTTATAAAAGGTCAATTCCCAAAGTGGTTGGGTTTGATTAAAACCATTAGTAACATCATATAATATTCTGTTTTAAGGACTTTCAACATGAAACACACTATTAGGCCCAAATAATAAATGCAATGGCTCTAATCTAAAGGAAACATATATGTACATATATTTATATTTTAAAATTATTATTTAATAACATGTTTAAGCTATATAGGTGTGTATATGATATTTTTTATTATGTATGATGATATTAAGGAAAATTGTATTGTTTAATTAACTAAATGCAAAATAAACAATGTACAGGGTGTTCCAGAATAACGTGGCAATATTTTAAGGGGTTTAAGCAATTCACATCATACATTTATTATCAAATTTGGAAATCCAGTTGAAATCTCTTGATTTGTTTGCAAAATAAGCGTATTACACTATTATATATGCATATAATAAAGTTGGTTACAGACTTGAAAGCAGATGTTTATAGTTTCCTTGAACAGTATGGCGTTAAATAACTATAATGTAGGTATATACATAATAAGGATGTGAAAGTTAACCATTACTTGGGCTTTGAAGAAATGAAACCCCCTGATTCAATTAAGACTTATAATCTTTCACGATCCTACAGTTAAACTTTGTTGTCAGTTTTGGAATACAAACTGTCGAATCCAAACTAAATGCCATAATAAAATATATGAACGCGTTATTGATTTAATGAAAATATACAAGTTATGAAACATGAATTCATGAAATAGCGCCAAAGATGATGATGACGTATTAAAATGAATTATTGTTTACACAATTCTGGTATAAAAGTAGTAAATTACTAGAGGTATAATTGGGCTCTTATCAAACAGCCCCTTTTTAGTAATGAAGATAGATGCAAGTGCAGTTTAAAGGCGCGCTTCTTTAATTACTCCTCCTCAGTGTACTAATTAAAAGGCATTACGAGGGCGTTATTATACGGGTTTGCCACAAACTTGCACATTCTGTTTGTGTACATAAATGATTTACTATACATATATACGTAGTTTGTCTGTCTGTCTGTCACCAATTACAGCACAAGGTGTTTTCAACGAAAAACACAAGAAAACTCCTAGATCCAGTGTGACGAGTGTGGCTTAAGATAAAACATTTCTTTAATTGAAATAAAAGCGTACGAAAGCTGGCTAGGCAATAAGGAGAAGTCGTGTGAGTTTGCTGGAATTATGTTTTGGATGGTAGACGGGTATACTGACTTAAAGTGATGTCGTAAAGAGCAAATTGCTCTGGATATATATTTTGTAAGTGGCTGGCTTGCACATGGAGATATTACTGTCATTCATTACCACCCACCCTAACAATAACACGAAAACCAAGCGAGCGGGGTGGCTTACTTATAATCCTGATCAGTCCTGTTTGATTTTAATCTAGACCTGCCTTATGCCCTCTAATACATTAAAAAGATGTACCTAATGTTTTTTTTTGTAATATGAAAATTTAATGCTATGAAAACGCACGTAATGTACTAGTTGAAAAATTTACAGTTTAACTTCGGAAGGGTGGAAAAAATTAATTAAACTAAATATTTCAAGCGAAATGTGTTTTTTTTAGACTAAATAACAATAGACCATAATACTGTGAAACGTAAAATTAAAATAATAATTTCTTTCCATTCCGTATAAAGCTGCATTTTATTTCACATAAAAATGTACACATGTGTACCAACGAACGTATATAAAAAAAATTGTAGAATTAACAAATAACAATAATGAACGCGGGAACAAAAGTACAACAACAAGCTCTTTGGAAGGATGACAATTTATAAACCAATTTTTATTTTCAACTTCATATATGAGCGAATGTATACTCGTACAATAGAAGTAAATGATTAAGTGTGTGCTTTTCAGAGAGTTGTTTATTATATTTTTAGTAGAGTGTTGGGACAGTGACAAATGAAATCATTTTTTTCTTCTTTTCTAAATACGATTGTAAAACGATATACTTTTACATGATGGTAAAATAAAACCGGAATTTGTATGTCTCAATTACTTAATAACAAAATTGATTCAATAAACAAATTTTCCTTATCAACAAGAACAATATAGGGCCAAGTACATTGTTGGTACGAGTGTAATAAAAACTATTAAGCAAAATTACAAGTGCTGGCTCAGTATTGAGAGACAGCATTCCCTCCAAGATGTTATCGTGCTGATGAGGAAAGCAGGAAGGATATTTAAGGACTCCGTCAGGATATAAGTAACAGTGAACAGGAACCTGGCAGCGATCTCTAACGCCGGCTCATTATCTCGGTCATTTCTAGGAGCAGGCTGGCACTCGTTAAGTGTCCTTCTCTCGTTAGAAGATCACCCCTTATGATAAGAAATATTATGTACTTTGTAGGAGTTTTTTATTAACTTGGCCCCAATGCCAGCATCTTTTTTACATCCATGAAATTATATTTTTGCTTATCATATTTTCTTTTCATCGGCGAGACACGTTATCAGTTTCAGAAAGAGGATATAAAGCTTTTTTAATATCAAACATTATAATTTTGCAAATTTGATGGAAGAGACGAGAAGGGTGGCTGAAATTCCGTAGCTTTTTATTATACTAAAGCTGGGGGTCTTGTGTAACAGCAGATGATATTGACTGAAATTAAGTAAATAGTTTCCTAAATGTTTTACCTCTTTAGGTTTTGCTATATAGTGTGACAGACTGTGGCTTTTGCCGGAAAGGGATAAGAACTACTTTCGAGGGAATAAGAGTTGCAAGGACGGATTAACGGATTGTGGCTTCTGATGTATTCTAAGTGGTTGTTAAATTAAGTTAATTAATGCAATAAAAGAAATTGCGTTCGTGTATAACAGTTTTAAATTATTTTTTATAAATTAATGTATGTTTGTAGAAAATAAATAATAATTTATAATGTAATCGTTAATTTAATTACATATATGTATACATTATAGATAATTTAATAAACAAACAATTGTAATCTGTATTTAAAGAGTAAACTAATACAGTTTTTACTATACTTTCACAAGTGAGTAAACATCCAATTGAAAACATATCAAATATAGAAAGGATTTACTTACTGATTGAATGTAAATTTAAAACTTAAACAGAGAAAAATAAAACAAAATAGAATTGGCAATTAATTTTCAGGGGATCTGCATTTCGATTTAATTTTATTTATTGTACTTTTAACAAAACTGGGAAAAACAAAATAAAACACGCCGAATATACAATGTAAATTCACGAAAACTTTTTTCGGGTCAATGAATATCTACCAGTAAATTTGTATCACTTAGTAAATTATTCATTAACAAAATAACTAAACCATATTAGCAAGCATATTAATTATTTATACAAGAATAAACATTTTAAGAGAATAATTAATGTAGGTTTTACTATTTTTAGACATCAGTGTCCCAAAATAGTATTTACTTAATAAAATGCCCTTCTTGGCCGAAGGTCGCATTAAGGGGGTGCAACTTTGTTGGGTCTCTAAGGAGATAAATTCTCAACGTGACTGGGAGTATCTGGTCCAATCAGTATAAACGTGCCCCTCTGAAAGTTAGAATTTACCGATAAGGTGCTCTGGAATCTATTTTTCTTAGATTTTAAGCAAACTCAGCTTATTGTTAAATCTAACCATTTTAATACAGTTTTTCATGTGTGCTTAATTCAGAAATATATGTTTTTATATAAAAAACATTTAGAAAAATTAAAAAACGAGACTGTTTTCTATATAAAAAAATTACTTTCAAGGTGTGCACACTCGTAATTTAACATCGGCAAAAGGTAGGAAAAAAGAGATCGTTTTTGGGTGAAAAATTTTATAAAAGCTCAGATATATATTCGTAATGCACAGTATAAAGTTATGAAATAATTTTTTCTTCTCAAGCTTTAATAATCACGTTTCCTTTTAAACATTTTCTCTCATTCATTAATCTAAAATTTTCACACCAAGTTGATAAAGTTTCTTGTGCTTGTATAAAAGGGGTATGAAGGCGTACGGAAATTGTAAGATCGTAATTTACGCATTTGCTTTTCTGGTCAAAATGCGGTCTGTCTGATGGAATTTCTGAATGTTGGAAACACTTATAAAACTATTAGTCAAATTGCTTTTGTTGTGCGTTTGATGAACGCTTTTTGGTGCATTCCTCAAGTTGTTAGTGGAATCATTAGTGCATTAATAATTTACAATTATTAATTTACTTCATTTCTGCATTGCAAATATATAATTCACTTGAATTAACTGCAACTTCGTAAACATGGCTAATAAATTACGTTAATTTGAATTTTTGAAATATCTTTTCATAAAATATACCTGCAATTGTATTTTAATACTAACTGTTCAAATATTTAATTCTCGTATAATGAAAAACACAATAATGTTTGTATTCCAAAATTGGAAATGAATGTAATATTTTTGTTCTGGTCAATTTCTTTGCAATTAAAATGGCAGAATAACTTCTTTGTAGTATGTAATTGAAATCTCGCTTCTTTGATATATACGAAACGATTGATCTTTCAAAAAGGATACAATCTTTTTTAATTTAAATTTAACTTTCTGGTAAATGTTTGTCTAATATAACTGCTGTGTTATTCTATATAATATGTTGTTATCACAATAATGTTTACGACAGTTATTAAAAAATTCATTGTTCCACGAATATTTTCCAATAAGAACATTTATCAGAGCCCTTTATACACAAAGTTGAAAAGTTTATGATTAAAAATTTGTTCTATACTGATTTTAAATGAAAATTTTTAATTGATAAAAATTTCTCTCGATTCTTCTTTTCATTTCTTCAAATACATTCTCAGCGTATATAATATAATATAAAAATGTAAATCAAAACTTTTGTCAATTGAATTTTTAATTTTCAAACTCAAGTTAAATATTTTAATAATTATTTGTCAGTTTGATATCCGAAGAAATTAGTTTTTAATGAGTTTTTGATTAAATGTATAATTTATTAGGAAAATGTTTTTGACAAGATATAATTTTTTAGCTTGCACAATAATATGGTGTGATTAATTAATTATTTAGCTATCTAAAACACATACAAGGCATTATAATTTTTAATAGAATTCAGTTCAAATTATTAGAAACCAACTAAACTTGTTTTGAAACAAGTGAAATTACTTATCATGGCACTAAAGAAAGAAAGAAGAAATTACCTCAGCAAACTTAAAAGAATGACTTTTCCTAAATAAACAAATATTCTTAGGAAAAGACAATAAATCAGGCATACAAGTATTATGTATGTATATTTTGTAACTAAACATCATTCTGAGCTTTTATAGTTACAACATCTAGTTTATTAAAAAAGAATTCTCTTGAGAAATTACTTGATTAAACATTTGCTAAAATGTTTAAGTAAAAAACTAGATGTATAGAAATATATGTATAGTGTATTTCATTACTATTATTAATTATTATTGTTTACTTGATTCTATTTTCTAAAATCAAAGTTGTTATCTTATTTAGTTCTGTTACATATTACATAGAAGCGTTTGTTAATTAATAGTTAAAAGGAAAACGTAAAATCTTAATTTTAATATATTACCTGAGTTTGAAAATTCTTTTACTCGTTAAATTGTAGTTACTGAATGTACGTATAGGAGTTAAGTATGTTAATTAAATCTTTTGAATCAGGGATAGAAGGGAAAATGTGAAAATTACTAAAGTTTATGTAAATATCCTCAGCATCTAACGGTAAATCTTTATGACAGGTTTTTAAATTCCCTTTTCTGAAGGTATAATTATATCGAAATTGTAAAAGTAAATTTGTTGAATTTACTTACCGCACACACACACAGAGTATATAAAATCATTAAAAGTCTAAGAAGTTTGTTTGAAGAGAAAACTGTTCAACTCCTTTACGGACTTTCACATTACCATTTACAACAAGCAATTTTGGACAAGTTCTTGTGTACACAAAATAATAGACATTAAAAAAAGCTCTATACATTTTTATTTGGTCCACTTATTATAAAATTAGTGTTATTTAATGTATTGTAATTAATTTCAATTTCAAACAACATAAATCAGTGATTCTTCGAATACCAAATAACAAAATAATTTAATCACCCTTTAATAAATTTAATGTAATTGAAATGTAACTCGACATAATGATGACACTAACAATAGTTTATAATTAAAATGGGCCATGTTAAAATGTACTTGAAATTATAAACGTTCACCGAGCTAGTAAAATACGATATAAATTGAAAAATGTATATTCCATTGAAATAAATTGTTTCCAGGTTTAAAATTAACACATAACTATTATATATACAATAGAAAAGAAGAAAATTAGCACGTACAAAATTTATATTACAACATAAAGAAAACCGTGTATATTTCTTTCTAATTATACGGTTCTAACTATAAACATTAGATTGCTTCAATGTATTTTATATACAAAGGGTTTGTGGATTTATTGTTGTACATCCTTCCTATTAAATATAGTGAATAATATCGCGTGTTGAATCACATTTACTCTATATTTGTGCAATATGTGTCTGTTTACATATAACTAGAGTGTCAGATAGTGCGTAATCAACTAGCCGAGTAATTGTGTTCGTTATATATATATTATTATGTAACTTGAATATTTATTTTGAATACAACATCATGAAAGGAAGTTAATCTGGTGTTGTATTTATAGACAACCAATGTGTAATATTTGCAACAATACTCGTACATTTAATTTATCCAAAGTGTATTACTATGTTTGCAAATAAAGTGCGTGCCTTTTTCTATAACAACACGAAAAAACTCATATATCAATGCAAATTTGACACTAATTTGGGGCAATAGAAATATATTAACCGTAATGTAGTTGTATTGTTGCATGTTTCCAAACTAAACTGGACTTTTTTATGTATATGTTGTTGTATGAGTGTGTGTGTGTGTGCATTTTAAAAACTTGTTGCATAAAATAACTCTATTTTCCTTTAATTAACTTACACAGCTTTTTTGTACGTGTCAAATTACCAACATACAATTAACAATCATTTTAAAAATAATACAATTTGAATTGTGTGCTGGAAGTCAATATTTTTTGAAAATTTTGTACTTTTATTACTATACAGTCGTATATGT
Source organism: Oryzaephilus surinamensis (assembly GCA_004796505.1). Classification (NCBI taxonomy): domain Eukaryota; kingdom Metazoa; phylum Arthropoda; class Insecta; order Coleoptera; family Silvanidae; genus Oryzaephilus; species Oryzaephilus surinamensis. The sequence goes on from SSSI01001853.1 coordinate 10,747, forward strand.
TGTAATTGTAATATACGAAAAACACGCCATTTCTTCATAAGCCGAAATAAAAATAAATATACAAGCAAATGACTTTACGTTTGAAAAAATGATTTTTACAAGTATCAACAGAAAATGCGACAATAATTTAAAATAGAACCGTAACTTTTTGTTATAAAGCTTTTAGTACAATTTCTTCAAAATCTGTAATTTATTATAATAAAGTACCTATAATCCAATATACTGTTTTAAGTTTAATTAATAAAATAGTTTACTTTTCGAATAAATATTCTGAGAAAAACTTTTAAAGCTTAAAATAGATTGTAATAAATTTTGTCTAAATTATATGCAAATTTGCAGACACAATACAGTTTAAAGCTAAACATTTTATATGCCAATAATAAAAGTTTGCCTTTAACAAACCTCAAAACTTGAAGTAAGTTATATGAACAAACTTATTTTATTGTCTAAAGATAGTTCTTGTTAAACTGTGAACGTTTTATCCGAGCTTTTATATATACGTTAACTTGTAACTAATATTATTGTAAAAGTTTAATCTCAATTTCGACCATAATTAGTTTAAAACGATTTAAAAAAAAATTCTTACAACAATAAAAAAATTAAACCATTTATTATAAAACTAGTAGATTGAAATTTGAAACACCTGTTAAAAGCTTCTTTAGAACACAAAGTTATATGCATTGGGCATTGGGTATAGACAGGGTGTTCCAAAATAACGCGGCAATATTTTAAGGAATATATTTAAGAAAAAAGTTTATATAAAAACTTGTCCGAAATCGCTTGGCTTTTGAGATAATTTTAGATTGAATTTTTTTAATGATGGGGGCGAAAACACACCCCCGGAACTTTCTGTTTTTGCCTGTTAATGCACTATTTAAAAGATCTTATTTAATAGGAAATTTAATAAGGAAACTTTTGTATCTCTTGAAATTTTTCGTTCAAATGAGTCGTTTTTGAGAAAAATGCGAAAAACTTAACCCTTGTCGTCAATAAATCGAATTTCAAACAACTGGTCATAACCACGTTATTCTGGAACACCCTGTATGTTGTAAATTCACAAAAAGGTTTATACAGAATTCCAAAACTAGTACAGAACAAAATAAAAGACAAGATGAACCTGATGGTAAAAAATAATATATATTTTGGGTGAACTGTGTGCCATCTTATTCGAGAGTAAGGGGGAAAAGTCGCATCGTTCCCAATCCGGTAAAATAAGAAATGGATAAAGTTAAGCTAGCAGACTCGGTATGTGATTTGGATTTCAGTTTCAAATATATATATGTATGTGTGTAACTGTGTTAGTATCTCTATGTGTGCCTTGAAAGACTTTGGGAGGCTTTCGGTAAGGTAATGATAAGTTTTTGGACTGGGGATGTATAGTGAAATAACGTGTGAGTTATGTTAGAGAATAGCGCTTCACGACACTTAGATAATATATGGAGACAGAGTGGAGATGCGATAACACCTGATCTAACTTGAACTGAATAGGTCACGCTAACCCTCAAACTATACACTACCTATTTCTCTTATAATTTTCAGAGGAGGTAATCAGTAAACCGTTTACACTCGGATTTTTATTACAGGGGTCGATTATTTTTATTTTTAGATTCAAATCAATTCGTAAATATTATATCGTATGTACACGAAACACTTTGAAATTATACAAACCATTATTATATATAATTTCTTTTTATCGTAATTTAATTGAATTGAAATTGTTATCCTAATGTGACGTTTTAAATTAATAGTCCACGATATGGATATAATTTCAAGTTTTTTTACACCTACATGGAAAAAATATGATATTTATTATCGTAGTATCGATTTTAGTTATATGAATAATAATAAATTTTAAATAGCGCATAAAAGGGGACAAGATCTGCATTTACGATCAAATATGTGCCATCTTCCATTTTATATTACAGACCATTTTATTTCTTTTTATATTTGGTTCAGGATGAAATCAATTTTTAATAATGATGTATTAAAAACGGAGGCTCATATTTTGTTTGTACGTAATTTTATTGTCTGAACATTTAACTAAAATTGAAATCAATTTAATTTATTTTATACGTGATTCTTTAATTGTAATTGTTTACTTTTGAAATGTAATCTTATTCATAATAACAATAGCATGCCTGTCATGAGCTAGTCTTATAATGGACAAGTCGTGAATACAAAAGTATACCTATACATAAAACTATTAAGAATCTGTCGTAAAGCCCAGCCCATGGTTAGATTTGATTAGTTTTGATTTTGTAGTCAATCACGCAACAACAACAGCAAAAACAACAACACAGTCGCTTATTGCGGTTCAAATAGTTCAGGGGGTTGAATTTAATAATGTCAGTTTTATTGAATTAACTGAAAATTTATGTCATTTGTTAACATTCATTTGTGATTTTTACCATTTTAACAGTTTTCTTAAATATATTGGATAATTAAATTCTTTTGTTCGATCACTGAATAAATCAATTATGTAAATTCAAAGAATTCTTTCAACAATTTTACTGTCTATTGAGGCAAATCGATGATAAATTGATTTTATATACATATATAGACAAGATGTTTAAATTGATTCAATTTGTGTCGAAAAAAAGACACAAACAATTTTTCTTTGATATCTTTAAGCATTTTGTTTATAAAGACAAATGTAAAAATAATTTTTATTTTGACAAAGAATTTTTATTGTGTTTTTCGATTGTTAAAAGGCCATTCACGCCAATATTTATCACTAGCTTACAATAACTGAAATATTCATTATTTATCTGATGGATATTCATGTAATTCAATGAAGGTGATTGAAATACACATTCAACTTACACGACAATCTAATTTATGGATTTTTACTATAAATATTTTAAAAAATAAACATATACATTACGTTATATGCAGGAAAATAGATGTACAAGATTTAGCTATCCATTTAATTGTAATATCATGTTTGAATTTGAAAAAAAAAACTGTAGCATAAAAAATGAATCCATAAAATTCTGATTTGAATTTTGATACACGCTAAGTCAACGGAAACAGTTTCTTTTCGAAAAGCTTCTTTCAATTACTTTTCGTTTTGGGGCGTTGAATTAAAAGTTGTATCATGTAACATCAGTAATTTAGCACAGTAGGCGTAAACCGAAAGCAAACATAAATAAAGTTTAAAGATGGAGGTCGGCCAAGTATAAAGAACTAATTAAGTCAGCTATCACGTGGAATTGTACAATATTTCTTCCCATTTTATATTTTTTTTACTATATACTTAATTCCCATTTGCAACTTGATTTAATGCACCTTTCTAGTATTCAATTATAATGGGATTTATAATGTCAAATGGTTGCTATGGAAATAAAAATAAACCATACCGTGTTTCTATTACGAAAATTAAAAATAATCAGTGGCCACTCTGTATAATACCATGTAAGGCTAAGAACAGATATTTTGTTAGTTTTATTTGAGACCAATGGAGAAAAAACCATCTTCTTCAAATAATAACGCTAACCTTCTGACCTAAATCCCAAATAGATCTGAATAATGTTTAGGTAAGGGTTTTGTATAGATTTAGCTTTGATAAAGGGATCATCTTTGTGCTAAGGATAACGGTTTTTATGGACATTTTAGAAAAGTGACTCACGTACAAAACATTTATAAAACTATATTTTTCCTAAATAACAAAAAGTCATAAGCGTCGTTCTTAATAAAGGCAAAAATGCCATTCACAAAACCAAAGTACGAGCCTAGCTTGAATCACGAATAATAACTTTTTTGTATTTTATTTTTCAAAATGCGCGGGTATCTTTTTTGACAAAAATCCCATAGATAACAAGATACAACAATAAATTAATAATATTCCATCATCCATTGTGTACACTTTAAGAGAATCTATTATAACCAAACGCTTCTCAAGTTAATTCTCGTAAATCGTCCAAACTTAAGCTATATTCTCAATACGGGTTAGTTTATTATTAATATAAGGCCCCTGAAGAGGCGCGCGCGCCTGAAAGTCGTTGTTGAAATATTAAAAAGTTGTGCTTTGTTTTAAATTCCAAAATGAGGTATAATGAATTAAGAGAGAGGAAGCCAACACCAAAACTAACATCATTTACTTTTGCAACTTCTGCTCGAAATGATTGTATTAAAACTCATAGCCATAAAATAATTTATTTCTTTTAAAAACGGGTTTTATTGTGAAAGAAAACGCCCGACGGAGTTTCGCCCCGGAAAAACTTTCTTTCTATTGCTTGTAAATGAGCAGATGTTTATGAAACTGGATTAAAACGGCTGTTGTGGCCTATATAAGAATTATATAATGGGTCTGTTTGTGTTGTATTTCGGATAATATTTATTATTAGAGACTCGCGCCTTTCATAGTATTATAAAGTTCAACATTGTTTTTTAGACACCCATATAAATTATTTTTATATATACTTCCTAATTTTGGATGATGGGATCTTTTTGGGTCGTTAGTATTAATAATCTCTTACCTATATAAAAAACGAAACCGGAATAAGTTGCAGTTAATTTCTTGTATATACAAGTATATGTATGTAAAAGATGAAAAATGAATTTTGCGCAAGATTATATTTGGAAGAATATTTTCTAAACGTTATACAGGCATAACAGAAGAAATTAATTACACTTCTAATGAATATTCACTGAGGGCTTTTAACCGTCCAACTCTTATCCATTCTTGATGGCAGAAGACGACATACAGGTGGTTTATGACTTGAAGGATAATGAACATTACTACGAAATTTAATTAAATATACCGGTTATAATTGTCCCATGGTGGATGAATGAAACATTTTTCACTATAAAATATTGTCGCTCTAAGTTTCTTGGAATTTTTTACAATAAGAATTAAATCAACTTTTAAATAAGCTGTACTAGTTTAGGTATATCCATTTTCAGGATATAATGTTAAAATATAAACATTCATTAAAACTTTTTCAAACTTTTTTTTTCAAAACTTCAAAATTATGTACAATGTATTTATAATGTATATTTATAATTTTATACATTCAAAAGTTATTGCAATATGATATGTTATAAAATTATTGATGCAATTAAATATATTCCCTTTTTGTTTATTTATTGTTAGAAATATAATATAAATTTCTAATTAACCATTATCATATTTTACTAATATTAATTGATATTGATTAATATGTATTTATTTACGCCATAATGCAGTATATATTTTTTTAAATTAAGTTTTATATTTAAATATAATGTATTTGTAAAAATATTGTGAATAATTAAAAGAGTATAAATATATATTTTAAGTAATACATGCCCTAATAAAATATTAAAGTAGATTTTAGATTTGCTTTGGCAAATATGTATTTCGATCAATTGAATATCGTCCTTTCACAACAGTTTAATTTTTAATAAAATTTCAAACATACGTAGTTGAATTAATTTTCACTGTCAAAAACATTTTTTTCCATAACCATTTCTACAATTTTCAGGTATTATATCTAATGCATGTTAATAAAAAATTGTATCAGCAACAACATAAAAAATGTGCTTTTGATTGACTTTTTTAAATTTTAATTGAACCCGTTATTGATTATTTACATATGATAACAATATTATTTTATTTTTATATAAAGATTTATGTTTTCGTTTGTTATATGCTGAATATGTTTGTTTAGTGTACTTATTTTTAAAATCCGTAAAATCGCTTTCACATTCCACTGAAAACAATGAAATAATTATATTATTAACGTTAATGTACAATAAAATGAAAACAGTTCCAAAAATAGAATATTACAAGCAACCTAATTTTGAAAGTATCGTTTTTTTCATAAGGACGACAAGGGTACATGAGCCCAACATTCTCCACACAAATTATATTTTCGTGTTATCTAAGGAGATGGCCGCCCCCACATCTTTTGCATTAAAATTTTACCTAATTTCCATAATTTACATTACAAGTTAGCAATTATCGAAGTAAATGTAAAGTACCGTTATTAATTTTCACACATAATTTCAGCCATGTCGTTAGGAATATGAAATTAATTGCAATGTTTTAAGATGGGCGGTGGTGGTGGTGGTGGTGGTGGTGGTGTTGGTGTTGGTGTTGGTGTTGGTGTTGGTGTTGGTGTTGGTGTTGGTGTTGGTGTTGGTGCATTTCTTATTATATAGATATACATATATATAAAAGCAGAACACATTTGCATGCAAGACGAGTCCTTCGAACGCTTGTAATTTTATTAAGGCAGCTTTATTATCGTATACATAGTATGGCATTCAAGTTTGTCTCTCTCTTTCGGGGGTGTATATTTAGATAACAGCACAGATTGTCTTTGATTTTCTTATTTAACTGACAAGTTAATTTCGTACGACACGGTTTCCATTTTATTGTTGTTGTATGTGTGTATGAAAGGTCGTATATATTTTATTCTTCCAACTAGAATTATGATAAAACAGTTTTGTGCGAGTAAAACACGACCCAAGTGACTTGTCACCCCACCGGCGGCGGCGGCGTGTATTTGTAAGCAAAGTCATTAAACAAAAATATATTCCACAAATACGAAACGTTGTTAAAATTGTACGGAATAAAATGGTTTAAAGATTCACGTTCAACAAACATTAAAACAGAGTTACGCAAAATGATTTCTACAAGTTAGCACGTTTGCCAAAGTGAACACCACCTGCACACAGTAACACACAGTTTTCCTGTAAAGTTGCTGGGATCCAACGAGGGAACGTGAGCAACATGCGAAACATTACCATCTCTTCTGCATTCTGCATGAAGTCCGCACAAAATATCTTATAATAAAACACTAGGTACTGCTGCTGCATTCATCTTAACCCACATTTGTCTAAAGTCATTAATTAAAACATACCGAGTGTTGTAAAAAAATTGAAATCATTGTGGCCCATTTCTATTTGTTTTATAAACAAAGGTTTCTAAGAGTTCTTCTGGCGATTAGTTGAAAATAAAACTTTTCATGTAGGAGTAGAATTTAATTATACATATCTTGAAAAATATGTAGATGTATACTCTGTTTCACGAAAATTTGAGTTTATGGCCTCTACTGGTATTTAACTCCAATATTCCTTATTATATTTAAATAGAATATTTAATGAGATAACCATATTATTAGACCGTAAAGGGTCTTGTCCACTTATACCATGCTACTAATAGCCCAGGCCCGTATTTAGAATAATAAGACAGCAGTAGAAAAACATAATGTGCATAAAACGCAGAAATAAATATAAAACATAAAATCCAAAATTCTTACTACGGACCTGGTCCTTCAAATGGTAAGATTTTTATTTCTGACACTAGGGGGTTGGTCAAACCATTAAGCTCGTTTAAAGAGTCAAAGTTGTAAACTCAAATTTTCGTGAAACAGTGTATACCTATATTGTATAATTTTGTGATAGTGAAGAAACAATTGTTAAAAAAATGCAAACACTTGTTCACTTCTCAATACCCTTATTTGGAATTCCCAGCATATATAAACAAACTGGCTAGCCCTTTGCCCACTTGTAAGTTATACATACAACCGGGTCCGGTAAAGTTTATGTTGTTGCTTATTTCAACAAATTTTCAATTCTAACATGAACTATAGGTTGTTTTTAAATGATTTTTGAAAAAAAAATTGCGGAAAATCCACAATTTTTTTGAAAAAAAAATGAAAAATACGTTTCACACCAAATTTTAATGAACTTCTAATCCCTGAACCGACCATTAAAAAAATCATAAAAATTGATTGAGTTTGTTGTGATGAGTTTTTGGCTTCGCTGACGCGAAGCCAAAATCTCACACTTTTACCTAAATCTAAACCTAACCTAACCTAACCTAAACCTAACCTAATCTTCGCTAACCAGTGTCAATATTTTCTTTATTTAAAAAGGAAAGAAAATGTTTATATTCCAAACAAAAAACACAAAAAAAAGACCAAAGCCAAAATCTCACAATATTTACCGTAAACATTCCTAATATTTTCAAAATCCATAATAAAAAATTATAATAAACGCTGTCATTCGTTAAAATAACATTGAAACATGTATTAAAAATTTGAAAATATTTGTGAAAATAATTGTAATTTTAGTAGAATATAACCTCAAAATGTTGAATGTTTTAATAAAATTTTTAACTTTTTTGTGAATAAATTTAATTCCTCCGTACTTCATTTTGAATAAAATGTGTTTCTAAACGTGTTCCTAAAGTTTGGTACAAAAATTTGTAGAAATAAGCAACAACATAAACTTTACCGGAGCCCAATAATTGAGT
>SSSI01001860.1:0-40531 GCA_004796505.1 Oryzaephilus surinamensis
ATTTAAAACCATGATACTATAACTATACAAGATAAACCCATGCGTATGTGAGTTTTTCACTCTCTCTCTAATTTTTGACGTCACTCCGAGCCAGCGTCAATTTCCATTTTGTTTTTGACATAACTCGTACAAAAAACTGGGTACAATTCTAAAATTACAACGTGTTTGTGTTTCAAAGACTTCGTTACATCGTTATATTGTTATTATCGTGCTGTGTATTGCTTTTTTTGCTTATCTTTAGTATTATATTCATAAAACAGTGAATCTCCTATTATTTTTTTGGTTACCAAAAACATGATTTATTGTGCAGTGTTTAATTGCAATCCAATAACAATAAAAACTACAAAGGTTATTTATCCTGAGGGTCGCTATTTTACCTTTCCAGCAGACAAAGTTCTTTTTAAAAAGTGGGTGTACAAATGTAAACAACAAACCAAGTTTAATACTAAAAATCCTCGAATTTGTTCAAAAAACTTCCTCGAAAGTGACTATTGTTTACAAAACAGAATAATATCAAATAATAACATATATTTTTAAAGTTAAATATCTAAAATTATATATTATAAACGATTTTAAGAATTTAATTTTTTGACATTGTCACGGAGTGACGTCATGCGCAGTAGATTCACAAATTCGTTCACGAACTGGGCTTATCTTGTATGGTTATAGTATCATGGATTGGGATCGCAAAATTTTATATTTGAAAATTTGAAATAGAAAATTATTTATAATTATATAATTTATTTATTTAATTATATCAATTAGTTATTTCGCTCGTTTTCCTAAGTTTTAAAGAGAAACGTCTTTTCTAAATTAAATGCTTCATAAATTTTACAATCAATTATAATATTAAAAAAAAAATAAAAATAAACGATTATTCAGTTTTACAATTATTCTAGTTTTTTATACATTTCCATAAAAATATTGTAGTCCATTGTTGAAGTAGCTAAAAAATAAGCAACTGTTGATGATGAGCGCACGAGACAGCATACGAAATGACCACCTTGGGCCAAATGTTCTTTTTCCAGTAGCTCACCGAACGTAGGGCCCCCGCAGTGGTCATTATTTGTCGATTTTCGTTAAAAAGATCCCATAAATTTACGGTCAACGACTTTCCAATATTATGGTATAAAAATTGATAGGAAAAAAATCGTCAATCATCTTTTGTGAAGGTGGGCCGCACCATCGATCAGTTTTTGGTGCCATCCGGCCACCTTCCACAAAATGAGAATTTGATTTTCAGTCTCTTTTTATATAAAACATAATTATTGTATTTTATAGTATAGATTTTTTGTCGATATCTTCCGGTGTGTACTTAAAAATCTGCTATATCTATTTTCTATAATTGAATGTTTTTGTTATTTGCGGTGAAAAGAAACACCACATATTACACTATTAGGAAAATAACACACAATTTTATTAATAAACTTTTTTATTAAATAAATAATTTACAGATTTAGGTATAAATGTTGTTATTTGTTAGTAAAACGTTACAGGTTATTAGTTTTTAGAATTTTTTCGTAACATCCATAATTTACTCTTCGATTTACTTCGTTGACTATTGTCTTCATTTGAAGTTGATGGCTGATTAATTTCGCCGACATTATTTTGATTACGATTTATATCAACTAATAAACTTTGTCTGCACAACGTCGACACAGCATTCATCCTGTTCGCTTCCCTTTCTTTACCACGTCGCATTTTAACTTTACGAAATTTCGCCGTAATATTATTCAAAAGACCTTCTTTCGGTTTCTTTGTATTTCGTGGCAATGAAACATAACCGCCACCATGCATTTCCGGATCGATTTGTTTGTATGTGTCTGCATCGATGTTTATCATTCCAGCACTAGCTGATTTTATTAAAGCACCAGCACAAATTGATATCGAACTGCCCGATTCACTTTCCACACTGATTTGACTCAAACGATTTCTTGCTGGAAATTGAATTTGTTGTGTGGGCGATGATCTTCTCAATGGTACAGGATTTGAACGTAAAAACTCCTCTTTTGCTTGCTGTATTTTCTTCTGTCGAATTTCCGGCGAATGGCTGGAGTTTATATTCGATTGCGATTGATTTACAATACTTGCGCTCGAAGATTTTTGCACAAACGATTGATTTATGTCCAAACGATTCGGAACTGTTACTTGTTTATTGCCTGAATACAAATACGTGACACTAGAGGACTTTTGTACTTCTTTGCGTTGGCCTAGTAATGGTGACAGTTTATTTAACACTTCTTGATAGCGTTCCGTTTGAGTTTTTACACGTCTTTCAGCTGTTGGTGAGCGCCAAAGTATTGGCGAACCACTTCCGCTACTTCCACCGGATTTTCCATTCGGATTTTCTTGTTCGCACAATTTTTGATTGTATTTCGCTAACATTATTTTAATATTTGGCGATACATCTCTTGTTAATTTCCGTTGGAAGCATGGAGAAGATGGCAACGGTGGTCTACTGTTACAAACGGTTTTGATTTCCTCAATTTCTTTCGTCTCTTCAGCTTGTAACGAACTGCTTTCTCCAATAGGAGTAAACAGTTTTCTTGTAGTTTTGACAAACACCGTAACTGGCGAATCGTTTGGATCGCTTTCCAAGTTTTTCATATTGACAAAATTGGTTTCAGTTGGTACGATGACTTTTTCCAATAGATTTTCATCGATTGTTATTTCTTTGTCAATGGATTTTTCCTCGATGTTACTGTCCGAAGTTGAACGCGTTCTGGATAATCTTTTTGGTTTATTTTTACGTTGTTCCAACAAAGAATCATTGTCATCTTCTTCGTCTGTGTCTATTATGATTCGTTCTTGAGTACATTTACGATATTTAATTTTTTTCTTAATTGCCCCTTGACTTGGACTTGATTTTACCTCTGCTTTAATATAACGGCCCTCTTCTCTAGTTTTCGTCTTTAAACTACTTCTTTGTGACGTGTCACTTGTTGTTGTTTCGCCTCTGGACTCTTTTGATTCATTTGAAACCGTTTTATGAACTGACGTTTTTTTACGACTCAGCGATTTTCTTCGTTTTGGTGTTGTCATATCTTAAAAAAAACTCAATAAAGCAGTGCTTTGATAAAAAAAGTTAATGTTTTACCAGAAGCTGCGCAAATGTAGCTTAAGTTTCTTCGTAATTCAAATAATTTACCCTGGATATTGTGAACTAAATCTAAAATAGGTCTATTTGATGTTTTTTTGTCTAATGTTTTATTAAGTTTTTCCGCCTGAAAGAAATACGTTAAAAAACTAATTGGGAAATGTTTAATTTTTTACCATTTGAAGAATTTCCGTGGATAAATCTTGTACAGCCTCCAATAACTCTGTTACATTTCTAGTTTCTTCTTTAGTTATTGAAGAAGCAACTGTTAAATTAGCTTCTTGCAACTGTAACAGTTTTTCAATCATTTTTTTCGACAATCCACTTTGTTTGGCGAAAATCTCTTCATTTGCGCCTTTTTTTGAAAATTCCCGCTCAGTCTCTGTTAAACTCTTCAAAATTCCGAACACATCCTCAATGATATTATAATTATTTTGCGCTCTTGTCGATTCACTTCTTCTAATCTTTGGAGCTGCAATCGTTTCCCCTTCACACATAGTTTGGCTTTCCTCTTGATGATAAACAGCTTTTTGTTCTTTCGTAAAGAAATTTTGCAATGGAGCGGCAGTTTCTTCTTCGTAATCCTCCACTTCAACAATTAAAGCTTCCGGTTCATCAACATCTGAAACGTCTCTTGAATGCATAATATATTGCATTGAAGACGCCTTCGAGTCATGCAAACATTCTTTTTCTAAATCGTCCACATTGTTTAAAGATAAACTCGATGGCTGTTGACTTAATAAAGGACAAGTTAAATTTAAAGCGGAAATTGCAATACTGTCCGCTGATTTGGAGCGAATGAGAGGATTTTGAGTTCCTGAAAAAAAGAATTCTAGATTTTGTTGTGATAATTAACCCTGTTTTTCATACCAGGTTTACTGTCAGGAATGTAAGAAGAAGAAAGAAGTGCAAAAGTAGAAGCCTCTGGGCCAATACCTTGTGCTTTCTCCCATTCATACAATTTTTGCGTAAATTTCTTTGAAATTCCTTCAAAACGATAAAATCCAGACGGGGTGTGAATTAAAATATCTTTTTTTGCATCACCAACAACTGCTTTACGAAGTTTTGATAATCTAAAATAAATAAATGAACAAAAAAGAATGGAATTTATGATTTTTACTACTTTTCTTCCCGTTCCATAAACTTCTGCCTCTCCCTTTCTAGTCTTTGCTTTTCTTTTTCAATTTTAGTCAATTCTTTTTCAAACCAATGAATCTCTTTGTCGTGATCCTTTTGTTTCTTGTGCAGCTTTCCTGAGGAATTTTTTCTAGACAATTTTGGACTTGGTGTTTTCTCTTTCAATCGTTTATTCATACTACTTTCACCATTATTTGCTTTAATTTGCTTCCATTCCTCCAGTTTCTTACGAAACTCATCCGTTATCTGTGGATATTCAATCATTTGCGATGCTTCCGAACGATGTCCACTCAATGATTTCCATCGCGGAAAATCGCCAATCTTTTTCTTTGATTGAGATGACGTTTCTTTAGCTGATGATTTTTTGATTTTTCTCCATTCTTGCAGTTTTTTCTTAAAACCTGGCGGTAAATCGTACTCCCTAGTCATTTGTATTCTTGGAGAGCCTTTCAGTATTGTCGCTGATTGCTGTTGCTGTTTAATTTTCTCCCATTCTTCCAGTTTCTTCATAAAAATAGGATCGTGCGTTTCATCTAAAAGACCACTAGTTGATGGATTCGATGTGTTTGGGGAATTTTGCTTCAAACGTTCCCATTCACTGATTTTACCCTGAAATTCTAAACTCAATTTTTTCTGTAATTGCTTATAATTCCTTTGAATTTCATCTTCAGGTTGTTCTTGGCAAGATTTACATTTATTTGTAGAATCATGGGAAAGAAAAGCTTTTTTAACTCTTGTCCATTTCGATATTTTAACATTTTCATTGTTCAACTAGAAAATTTAAACAAATAAATAAAGTTACGTGTGTTTTCATTAAAAAATAAATACTTTAGTGTCATCAGCAACAATTTGTTGATATCTAGCAACAATTTCCGATGGTATTTCATCTGAATTCAATCGTACATATGTGCACACATTAATATTTTGTTTATTTTTATTATCATCTTCGAAAACTTCCTCATTATCACTACATAATTCAACATCAATTTGTATATCATCACTTTGTGCGCTCAGTCTTTGTTTTTTCTTGAAACTATTACGCGGCTGAATCATATCTTTCATTTTAGCCCATGGCGTACGATGTTGTTGGCACTTTTGATGTGTTTTATTCAAACCACTTTCATCCTAAACGATTTATTTATTTTTTTCAATAGGTAAAATTCAAATTGTATAACAATATACCTTTGGATGTGGAATGTACGAATGATGTTCTTCTTCAGAACTGCGGAAATCCTCACAAGGTGTCCGCAAATCTTCAACATTAAAACAAACAAAATTACGTTGAAATTTAGGTCACTAAAAATAGATCGCCTTGAACAATAACATTATTAGAATTATTACCGTTACGATGAAAATCCTCGGTTGATGAGTTCGTTGACAATGATCCAGGTGTTGAGATTCCAGCAGCTCCAGAATCGCCCGGACTGTGTCCAAGTTCATCGCAAGCTGTTGGTACACGTAAATAGCATGCAATTTCCACATTATTCGGCACCAAACCACCAACACCACTGTCTTGCGATTTATTATCGGCGGCGACCGTATTTGAAGCCTTCTCCCATTTAAAAGCCGCTTTAACTTTCGTCCATTTCGACACTTTGGCCGCTTTATTATCCAAATCTAAATTCTGGTCGTCGTTTTGATCATTTTTATCGATTGTTGTGGAAATGCTACGATGTCGTCGCAAAATCGATGGTCGCAGTTTCGTTGGTGTTGTACTTTTCGGTTTAAGATCTTTCTTCGTTTCACTCAGTATGGATTCTAGAATTGTTTCAGCAAATGCTGTATCTTTATCTAAATCTGGACATTCACATTGACCGCCACTTTCTTCCAATTGTTTATTCATCTTCTCCAAATTGTTTAAATGTTCCAAATCGCGTATACGTCGATGGAGTTTCGCGTTTTGTTCGCGCAATTCCAACATTTGTTCCATCAGACGGTACAGTTTGTCTAAATGGTCGAAAGCCTCATCGGTGGCCAGAACTGATGGTGAAAATGTGGACGTTGAACGTGAATAGCTCGGCTGATTTATGCTCTTTTGTAATGTTTCCAAATAATCCAGGAAATCCCTGTTATTGTCTGTCGGTGATCCAGTGGGATCAGGTGGTGGTGTTGGTAATTTAACTTTTTCATTTCGACGCCGAGTTGGACGTCGTGGCGGTTGTGTTGGTGGTGGAATGTCACTCATTTTACAGTAAATTCAGCGTTTTGTTTGTTGTTTACATTGTTGACATCGTACACTTAATTTATACGCAGATTTTTATATGAAATACACTTGTTACAAGCGAGTTTAACATGGCTTAAGTGGCCCGTGAATTCGACGTAGACGTCAAAGGCGTCTGGACGCTAGAGACTGACCGGGACCGTGCGTTTCAACGCACTTTACTACTTGATGTTTTTAGTTTATACTTAGCACATTTGGGCACACGATACTAAATCGGATGCAATGTTTTATTCTCAAACCACACGCTTACATTTTACTCTAATTTATTCACATCCGTTCGACGTTTAGGCATTTTTAAATTGTTTCCGAAATAATTGTTAAAATATAGATACAGGAACGAAATTTAAAACGTAAAAACGTTAGTCTTTTGTAAATAATTTTCTAAGCATTTTGGCACATTTACAAATTATTTAATTATTTTTTTGGTTGAAAGTTTACGTGAGGTTGTTTCCCTTCTGCATGTTCGCCAAAACACGCCAAATTATGATTTTTATTGATTTTCAATTGAAATTTAAAGAAAAATACAATATATATCACATAAAAAATATTACAGGAATTTGTGTGTATAAGTTTTCTAAATATAAATCCGAAAATACATTCAACGTCCAATTTTATCCAACCGGCCATGTGTTTTCCATTTCGAAATGTTTATTTTCTTCGATATAATAAGTTTTTGGTGTGATATTTTGCTACATAAATCTATATTTGTGTATTGTTCACAAGGACAACATTTCCATTATATATTTTTGGCAAGTTGGGACGGTTTTTGAAAAAGTAAAACAACTAAAGATTTATAAAAAATGTTTATTAAAAAAAATAAATAATATATGAAAATGTCTAAAATTAGTTTTATTTTATAGGTGGTAAAATTATAATGTATTTTTAAATTTCATCGCACCGTTCAGCAAAAACATATTTTACATTTATTTATTTTATTAGAAAAATTTATTTTCATTCGCATGTTATTCCATCATTGGCTTATTTTTATACTCTTTTATAAAAAAAGGCAACAATATTGAAACTGCAAAAGAACGTTATATTGTAAAACTAAAGATTTATCTAGTTTTTTAACAGTCATTAATCAAAAATACACATTAAATAATATTTATGGTATATTAAATACGATGCTGACAAAGATTAAGAAAATCCCACTTTCATATTTCTTGAAAATGTTTCAAAATAAACAGACAAATGCCAAAACATTTTCTATTATTATTCATTTTTTTTTGTTACACGCGAGAGAAAAATAGAAATTATGGAAAATTATATTGCTTTTAATGAAGTATTACAGTTTCTATTTTTGGAATTGAAATGTAAATGCATTTAAAAGGGACGCGGCTATACTTTAAGATAATTAAATTCTAAAAACGGATTTGAACTGATGCCATTTTTGGTTACTGACCTATATTTAATTAAAAATACACTTACAATAAAATACAAACATCAATACCCAAAATATGTTACAAGGATTTGTTTGTAAAAAGGCACCAATAAATAAAATTGGTAAAGTACTTAAGCCATTTACCATTCCCAAAGCTGTTGTTCTATTAAATCACAAAATCGAATTTATTTGAACAAACTTTTATAAGATTTTTTACCGCACAGCTGTTGGATACGATTCTATACATACGATTTGTATACAAGTTTGTAAAATCGTGTAAAATATTAGTAAAATACAACATAATAGTAAATTTACATTAAAATCCAATGATGATGTTAAATATTTTGATAAAAATGTACAACAAACACCACTTAATAGAAAATTTGTATCTAAAATATGTGAAATATGTAAAATTTGTTCTAAAATTATAAATTCGACGCCTGAGCGCCGTTTCTTCGTTTACAATATAGCCATTTTTTATATTATTATTATTTTTAACGTACACAAAAGTGTTTTACGTTCAATGTAATTGATGCATGCCAATAATATAATTTGACCAATAATTATACAACAATTTAATAATAGAAAATATTTATATAAACCATATGGACTTGTTTCAGAATTTGATAGCAAATCAAACATTATATTTACACCATTTATTATTTCTGTTTTATTATTATAAAGTTGAATAGAATGTGATAATAAAATATTCATTTCATGTAAACTATAATAAAAGAGAGAAACTGGAAATTGTAGTTAAAATTTAATGTTTTTACCTGAAAATGCAACTCATTTTCATTAAAATTAAACATAAAATCAGGATATAATTTTCGTTAAAAATAAATTTTACTGAAAGAAATATTCGTTGGAAATAGTTTCGGGAATTGTTTAAACAATCATTATTAGTCAACAAATTTAGATTGTAATCAGGGATTAAATGTTTAATGTCGTCCTCTTTTATCTGAAACAAATTTTCCTATAACTGAAAAACAAGTGTTATTTTTGTAGTACTTTGTAAGTTTCACTGTAAACTGATTTATTAATCGTGTAAAATTGTTTTAAAATCAATAAAGCCATTAATGATTTTTTACTATACAACATAAATCGTGGACTTTCTTCTAACAAAGCCAAACAACAAGATAATGTAATATTTAATCCACCTGTTACAGCAAAAATAATACGCCATGAACCCAATCCTATAATTTCAACATTTGTTGCCATTTGTTTAAGAAAAACAGACGTAGCTAAAAATGTTTTTTTGCACAAAAATATACGAACGCTGTCATTTAACATATACTAGCGATTATTAAATGTCCAAAAGACCAAAATATATCTAATAACACTAAATATATGCCACGTCTTTTAACGGTCAGAATTTCAGCAATAAAAATTTTACTTGCATTTTTTGCCATTTCAACACCAGCCCCCAATAAGACGGCCATAAGTATAAATGGCGTTATTGTATTTAAAAATGCCGCCAAAAATGTGGCCACATAAATCATTATTAAACTGAAATTCATTAATTTTTTACGTCCGTAAATGTCGCTGGCGCAATTTAGGAAAAATCCAAATATTGTTCGACCTGGAATGGGATTTTTTAGGATATTTTGTCAAGTTTTATTAAAAATTTAACCAATTGTTAAACCAGAGTAGATTAATATTAAATCGTCGATGGTAAAATTTAATGAATGCATTGCTAATGGGATTAAATAGGAAATGCTTAAAAAGGCCATTGAAAGGCATAAATGACAGCAGCATATTAAATAAACTGAAAATCTTGAATAAACACCCCATTCTATAAAAAAATTGTTAAATTTCGAACAAAATTACAATTTCGTACCTGAAATTTCCAAAAATTCCTCAAATGTTCTTCTTTCAGTATCAGTTTCGGGATGAATTTGCGCCATTTTTGTTGACGTTAATAAATAATTCATGAATTGTTGATAACAACTCAATTTTTTCTACTAGATTTTCGCCAACCCCATTAGTTACTTTTTAATTACTATTACAAGGATAAAAACACCCCTTTAAAGTGGTCTCATTAAAGATTTGTAGGAGGGTTTTTTTGTAAAAAAATAAATTGTTTCTATAACGATTTTGGCCAAAAAAAAAACTCCAATACACTGTTATTATTTGAACGTATCGAACAATATGTTAAAACATAAAAAATATTAATAACTACAATCTGTCAATTCATTTATACTGTTAACAGGTTGAAATTATCGTATCAATGTTGCAAAATAGATGTCCGCCAATATAAAAATGATATGCAATAACTGTGTTTTGTAATAATGTGTGTGAAAAAGAAAGAAGTTAACACACACTTTATAATTTTTTTTTTTTAAGTCACTGTTAATTACAGTGATCGAAATCTTCGGCCGTTTAAAGCCTTTTAAGTAATTGATAGCTTTCAGTGAGGGGTTGATCGTTTTCATTTCAACTGGATTTTTGTTTTATTTTTTGATCTCGTTTCATTTTTTCGTTTTTTCTATAAAGGGCGGAGTTTGCATTTGATGTGGGTACCAAAAAAAAAAGAACGAATTTATTTTGCCTCGCTTCTCTTGTCAATTTCCGCAGCACTTGAAGTTAACAAATTTACTAAAAACTAGTTTATTTTTTATTCTTTCATTGAATTAATACAAATACATTTATGTGAAAAGAGATTTTGGAATGCCCACTGTGAATTGCACCCCCGCATATACCATTCTATTCGCATTTTATTGTTGAATGGATCTCCTATCGTGATACGATGAATTTGTAACGAATGCGAAATAAAAGGAATTGAATATTTTATTTGTTAGTTTGATATAGAAAAGTTTTGTCAGCGGGGGTGGTCATTATTTTATAAAACCTACCGCATATCCGTGTACGAATTCGTTATTTTTTTACAACATTTTTTTAATCTGCTTGTCTCTAATTCTAATTTCTATTAATAACCATGTGATTCGTATATATAATTTAAGAAATGTATAATTTCGTTCGTAAACAAATTAAATAAACATATTCTCGTTTCTAGACCACCCCAGAGATTGCATATTATATAAGGAAATGCAAAATATTTTCCACAATTATCATTTTGTAATGATGCAGCTCCACATTTAATTACGAATTAAGGCCCAGCCCAAATAACGCCCATTTGATATTATTTTTCTTATAATGTTTCTCATTTTGGAACATTGTTTTTAATGTTTTTCGTAAAATCGAAATGATTTAGATGTTTGTTTTGGCGAAATTAAATTCCACCTACTACCATATATCGGTTAAAAACTACCCCACGCCTTAAAAGCGGTCAAATAAATTGTCTAAATTAATTTTTTGTTCTTCGACCGGAACTGGACTGTATTAAATTAAAAGGTATTTTGTCCTACTTGGCTTTTTTCTTCCATTTCGGTAACGTAAAGTATGTATTTTGCTAACGAGGCAGGTAACTAGCGTTAAAAAATATATATGATTAGTGTTGTCAACAGTCGTCTTGTGTCCTTTGACGAAAATTGACCGGTGCCGACGCGCCGCCTTTCTCACTTGGGTGGTTTTGTGGTCAACATTACAAGGGCTTGATTAGGATTAGTTTACTAATTGTTTACAATTACTGTAATTTGTTAATTTTGCTATATATGTTGTTGTAATAATAGTTTAAATGGTAATTATGTGCGGCTTTATGATGTGAAGACGACTTGCCCATTTGTCGGCATTTTACCCTTGTTAAAATGTCACTAAAACAACCCAAAAATGGTCAATATATTGTTGGTGACTGTTTGCAGTGCTTGCATATTTTGTAAATTACAATACTGATGAATTTTAACGTGACCAAAAAATTTTTTTAGGCCGTGTGACAGTTTTTTAATTTTTTATTTGTCCGACTCAAATAAAAACTTTTGCTTTCTTCGTTTTTTTTTTCTATAATTCTTACAATTTTCCAAAAATTTCCATAAAATCATAGATTTCTATAGATATTTAATTGTTGTATTTTATAATGCCATTAGTTTCTCTCTAGGGTAAATATTTTTTATTTCATGAGCCGTTTTATGTGACGCTTTTTAAAAAAGGCATCTCTTTGAGGAAATGAGCTATAAGTTTTCCTCTGTGATAGGTATTTTAAATTTAATGAATGGATTATAAAACCTATGGATTCGTTTATAATCGTGTATAGTGTCATAAAAAAACTGTTACCAATAAATTTTTTATGAACGTTTAAAAATTGAAAAAAAATTAACTAAAAATGTGCAGATTGTTTAAAAGAAAATTTTTCAAAAACTATAACTCCAAATTGAATTCTATTGACGAATTTGAGTTTCTGATACCCAAATTAATCAGAAACAATACCAATTTTGACCCAATTGGCAAAATTTAAATTTTCTACCAAAAAATTTTAGACGTGCTCATTTTTTTGTAGTGCATCTAAAAAGTTCTAGTAAAAAGCAGTTTGTAAAGGAACGTTTAGAAAACATATACTAGGGAATTTTTACTAAAATTTGTTAGTTAATGAAAAAGATGTGGCCATTTAAAATTTGCAATTTGGAGAACAGAAAATTTAATCTAAGGAAAAAAACTTGTCTTAGTTTCTGATAAACACAATAATGGAAACTTTAGTTAAACGTTGTGACCAAAATACAAGTCAAAATTGAATATTGTAACCATTTTTAGAAATTTCACGTTTATTGTCATAAAGTGTCATTGTCCTTCTGGCTTCATCATCATGAAAATTTTCAAATTTTTCATTTTTCTTTACAATCTCCAAACAAAAAGTTGCAAATTTGTCAATTTTCGTATACGAACAAGTCTTTAAATATAATGGAATGGATGGCCACATGTTGTATTTGATTGTATACCACCTGCACGGCACGCGCTTTCAAGGGGGCAGCGAGGTATCGTCACAGTTGGCAGACGTGCACCACCCCCTATATACACCCCGCTCTTTACGCTCTAAATTGGGTCACCCTTCCATTTATATACAACCACTGTATATATGGTTTTTGCACAAAACCATCATCTTGTGGTGTTAAAAAACTTCTTCTTCAGCAAATACGCTTCCTGTCCCCCATTTTTTTCTTAAATTTTCTTAATCACGAATTTAAATATTTAATTATTATATTATATACAAACAAGACAAATATACATATAATATAAATGACTTTTAAAAGTTTTTGTGCATCACATATGGTGTATAAAAAGGGGTAGGTATTATTACATCCCTCTTCCGGTCCAGCAGCACTTTGAAGACGGACCTTTTATCCACCAAACAGATTTTCTAATATAATATATAAAAAGTATACTTGACTTTTAAGGTATCGAAAAAACTTCAACTAATTTATGTATATAAATGAGCAACAACCCTTTTTCTTTTATAAAACTAGTCAAATTTAGGTGCGATTTATCACACTTAACTTTGAAAAAATCAATCTATACGTATATAAATAAATCACGTCCAATTATTATTGAAAAAATTACTGTTCAGTCAATAATTGAAAAATTATGAGCCATGAAGGGTGCTGCTGTAATTAAGTCAATCCCATTATTTGTGCACTGAGAGGGTAGTTTGTCAAATCGAGTACACTTTGTTGACATTCAAAAATAAGCAAACAACCTATTGTTGTTGAAAATTGTATAAAAGCACGTAATATTTATTGTTAGTGGTTTTATTGCGTGACAAACAATACAATAAACAGTAGTTTTACTAGCTTATAATGTCCACTTCCTATTCTTTCAACATAATATGGGAACATTTTCTGAAAAACTTCACCGCATCTCTTGTTAACAAAAGCCAAATGGTGTGTTCCCAAAATTTTTTCAACATAAAATGACCGGATATTGGTTAAAATTGAAATTATCGATTTAGTCAAGTAATTTATAAAGTTCACATACAAATTTCTTGTGTTAAGCTTTTTTTTGGCAGTGAACATTAATCATCCAACAAGTTTTACCTGACTAACTAAAATCTCAGTTAAAATAATCTCGTACAAACTTAATACAAAGTTAATTAGTTTATGAAACAATGTATGAAAAAACGAATTCAGTTAGTCGTTGAATTTTTCTTCTATAGAAGCCTTCGGCGTAAGCTATTTAGTATTATATTTTTTTTATCTAATAATGCCGTCATGCATGCAACTTACTAATAATATATAGGTCAGTTTGCGTGTGCGCTTTTGCCACGGGTTAAAAACACAAAAAAAGGAAAAATGTATAGTCTGTCCACTGTATACTTGCCTCTGTGATTCTAAATGTCACAAATTCACAATTATGAATAGAAAATAGAAAATGATAGAATGTATGGTGCAAAAATGGAATAGGTTTATTTAAGGCTGGCTAAATTTACAATTTCTCAAGAATATCTTAGAATTTAAGTATTGGCAGGGGGTGTAAACCCTTAAATAAGCAATTAGATCAGTCTTAAACTAATCAGACTAGACTATCAGACAGACTAGTCAGAATTAGACTATATTTACTGTCGCAAAAATTCATCTATTGGTTCGTAAAAGTAATAAATCATGTTTAACTTTTATTGCTCAAGAGGCAAGTATATAACGGACAAAATTATTCCATCCACAACGTTACAAGGAACAAATTCCGACACTAATAGCAAAAATAAGTCGATACATGATTAGAAATTTTGATCGAATCATTATTATATATGCAAATTATAACAAGGGTTAACTTTATACGGATTAATCGATGCAGGGTGGCGTGGCACATCAAAAATATAATCATTTCAGGTGTTATTTTTGACTGATTTGTGCTTTCAGGACATAAATGGCGTGCGCATAACGTTTTTTTTTAAAAATGCGTGATTTATTAAATTTTTTATACAGGGTGGTCTTTATGAAATCATTTCTGAGGTCATGGGAATAAAAAAAATTGTCATTTTGTGTTTTTTAAAGTCGTGCGCTCTTTTTAAATTATAACAATTAGTCTTATTGGCTAATTGCGTGGGAGATGTACGTTTTCTTGACAAGATATAAACAGTTTTTGGCTAATTTTGGGTTACATATTGTTGATGTTCGCGTGTACCATCAAAAAACACCATACAGCACGATGGTACCAAAAAAAAAAGCAAAAATAACGTTTAAAATTTCGTATATAATCGGTAGAAAACCAGAAGATAAATAATTATATAGAAGAAAAATAGCGGCAAAAATACAAGTAGTTTTTATCCCTTCTACATAGAGAAAAAAAACTATGTAGTCTAAAATTACAATAACGTTCCAAAATTGTTACAAAGTGTGTAAACAAAACTAATTGGATCCAATTGAAATTTTATTCAATCTGAAATGTAAACATGAAAATTTTCAAACAATACCAGTTTATATGCTTGTGTACACAATATTCTAAACTATTAGTCAAACAATGTATCAAACATATTAAAATATTTGCTAAATAGGGTGCCAATAATAATAATATACGCAATATTGTTTACACAAATTTCATATAAATATAAAACAATGGTGCATGAAACGATTTTTTCGAAATAATTTTAGAACAATATTCAAAACACGTGCCATAAATACATGTACATATATTTATAACAACAATTTTATATGAATTGTTTCTGCAGGGGATATTTTGAAAATTGTGCTGTGGTATTGTTGGTATAATGGTTTTTTTTTTTTCAATGATGGACGCGCGCGTGTCTTTACGCGTGTCGCCTCAAGTTTTTTTCGTAATTGATATTTTATTTCCGTTATTTATATAAATTAAGCTACTGGAAACTGTATATATTTTTTGTATAAACAAATTTCTAACCAGATGAAACCTTGACACAAAATTCATTTTATAACAAAATGATTTTTTCCGTCTAGTAAAAAAAATTAACAGACGAACAGCTTCTCACGAGTTTTTTAGATAAAACTAGTCCAGATAAGGATGATTAAGTTGTAATTTTATGCGTATATCATTTTTCTAGTGCCTAGTAATTTAATATTTATAACAATAGAAATTACAATTTCAAATGTTAACCCTTAAGGGGGCTAGAAACTAGTTTATTACATTTTAATTATAACAAATCACAAAAACAAACAAACATAGGTGGAATATAAAATAAATTTTTTATTTAATGAATTATTAATGTTAATACACATAAAATTGAGTTATTATATATTTTGGGGCCTGAGACAATAAGGTACCAAACGTGTAATGACTTTATGTTGCCATAAATTTTATTTTCTGGTCCAATTTAGATCCAATATATAATTTGGCACAAAAACAAATAAAAAATAAACGCTTCCTTTTTAAGAGTAATCAACTTCCCGTGTACAGAAAACTGTATTAAGTCATCAATTCGGTATTTTTTTATCGTATTTTGGTGGGTGTTTTTATTTGATCGGGTCAAAATCTTTGATTATTTATATTAGCAATTAAGGTTTAAGTTTACAAAAATTGGATTGCCGATTTAACAATGTTTACTTTTCTACCTATAATAATAAAGAAAAAACTCATAATTGGTTTTTGACGGGGGCGCTACCCCAATTAGGACAATATAAGTATAGGTTTAAAAAGCGATAATATTTGTGGATTAGTTATTGAACTATTATCGGTGATCGTTGAGGCGCCTCACACTTGCACTATACCTGTCGAATTCCATACCTTGGACTTGTTCTTCCAAAAAAGAAAACCATCTTCAGATCACTTATCAGTAAAATTCATAATACAAACAGAAACATTAATTAGATTTATGCCCGAAGGTGAATTTGTCTGAATATTTTTTAATTGATAATATATTAGGAGTATTAATTATTGATGGAAATTTATTATGTTCTCAAAAATGTAAGTTTTATTTTATATTTAAAACAAAAAATTATACAAATATTTGGGTGGTCCACAGCCCTTGATTCATTAAATTAAATGATACTATTTTACATTTTTAATTTTATAAATATTGTATGAAAACAACAGAAAAATTACGGTGTGTATTGGACTGGTTTTTTTAATTTAGGGATGAAATATAATCTAGGTCTTGACATTCAAAAAATATTCACAGAAAAAGTAAATCACTTGGAAATGATTTGTTTGTTTTTTATTTGTTATAGTTGTGATTGATTTTTTTAAATTGGTGTAAAGTTACAAATTTGTCGTGTTAGCTACTTGGGTGTTCACGTACGTTTTATCAAAAAAATACACATTTATCATCGTTGAAACAAATTGTTGCTGGGTCATTTAATGTAGTTGGGCACCTGCACAATTCTTGTCGAAAAATTTACATTGTCAAGAAATTTACATTTGAATAAAATACACCCCCTCGTATAGATACGAACCGTTGATTATCTGTTCAACATTTCGAAATTTATGTCTAAATAAACGAACCCATCTGACAAAAAAAAACGTGCTTTTTGCAAAATGAATTTTTCACGTGATATATTATTGTAAAAAATTCTATCAATGGCATGTTTAAGAAAATAAATAAGTATACACGAGATGATTATTATAATTAATAACAACATGTATAAAATGTATTGAATTGGAGGTAAAAAAATACAAGTATTATTGTATGTTGAATATAAAAATGGATATTGTTTGAGGGATGTTTATTTTTTAACGAAAAAAACGTCAATAATAATGATGGGTCGCATTTTCTACATTCAATAGCGCTAATGACTACCTTATGACTTCTGGTAAAGCCTTTACAACCCTATTGTTACAATATTCTTTTTCATAAAAATGCCACAATACAGCATTTTTTCTCTTTCAAAAATACATACGAGCACATAAAATGACATGGTAGGAAAATTGAATTTTTTTGCAGAAAATTCTTAACCAACCATGAAATTTATTTATACAATTCAATTAAAAAACTAATATCGATGGTTTTTGTTGGAAATCCACACGGTTGGTGTTCATTATACACGATGATATGTTCACTATTATTAAGATGCAACTTATAATCGACTAAAAAGTGTATAATAGTCGGTGACTGTGCATAAAAAAAAATATTCATCTAATCAAAATACACGTTAACACTCCGGTTAAACGGCCGTTAATTGCACTTTTAACTCTATACAATTGACGACTTAATCAATCGACCATTTCCTGCGAAATATTTTTTAAAAATATACGTAAAATATTCAAGTAGTACTCAAACAACATATTAGACACCTATTGACTTCTGTCTGTTTATTTATGGGTATGGGTTTTCGAAAAAAACCATTGTCAGTTGAATGAGTTCCGCCCCACACGGTTCATTAGACAATTTTTTTTAATAAACAGTTGTAAAAATGTCATTTTTTCATTTTATAGCTATTTTGCTTAAATATTAGCAGTTGTAAATCAATAGAAAGGGTGGAGGAGAAATTTGTGTGGTCTTAAAAAATATCTTCATTTTGTTATTATGTGTGCGAAAAATTTTTAATTCACCCTTTGTGAATGCCAAAGGGTGGTCTTTGCATTGTATTTTTTAAAAAATCAAGTGACGGGGTGGGGGTTGTTTGTAGCACAGTTGTGGAATGCGCCCTTTACATCCAACACACCCCATTTTGTCGATATTTATTTAAGTATGTTGTAAACTGTTTCCTAATCTGATCCGATCATAAATGACAGACTTGAAACGAATCTGTTTTTTTTTTCGAAATGTTTTCAGTGTGGAATCTGCCACTTATTTAGGCCCAATTAACAAATTCCCTCTTGAAAAATATAAATAATTACACCCATATAAAATTATGATCCTGTTTTAACAAGAAATGTGCAAATTTATGTAAACATTTTCGGCATTAAGTTATTTTTAACGAGGTGTCAATGAAACTGTTAATCGCATTTTAATTTCCAGATTTGTTGTAACAAATTCACTAAAAAAAATGTTATATAAAAGGGCGTGGTTGGTTACGTCGTAAAATTTTGAAATGATTTCATATTACACAATAATGTGTTTTTAAATTATTTGTTTGCAAGTCAAATTTTTATTGTTTTGACCTAATTTTTGTTGATGTATTTGATGTTAAACGATATTTTTTCTACAAATATGCTTTGTTTTGATAGTCAGGGACCACCTTAAAAAATATTCGTGTAATCTGAGGATTTGATCGAGCATTATGACCGTATCAACAACGTTCAAAAATTCGCTTGGTTGCCTTTTTTCGAACAAAATTCGAACATCCCAATCAGTGGTATTTAAACGATCTCCACAGCAGACAATAATATTAATTAAATTTAATGGTGTATTAGAAAAATCATTATTTTTACCAACAATGACAATGCAGAACTGGTTATTGTTTTGTTTTTGAAAAACAATTTTCGAAAATTTACCTTATTATAAATTTCTACTACCTACCTAGCCATTGTTCGTTTTCTTTGGAAAAAAATCCTTAAACTCACCACAAAATTAGTTTATTCAATAATAATTGATGTCGATATTAAATGAGAGAGGGTGAAAGAGGTCAGTATGTAGAAGGGGGTCCATAAAAAAATATTAATATTATTTCTTTAATGCTCGTGTATCTGTTACATGGGCCCAAGATGAATGGAAACACATTAAACCCGTTACATTTCTTATTATTTAGATGAGGGGCGGTTTTTCTAGCACAGGTAGGCGCGTACCATTACATAAACAAGCCCTCAATTGTCAATCTGTTCGAACATATGTTCGAATATTTAATTCTTGTACACAAGTGAACAAAATAGATCAACAAAATTTTATAAAATTTTTAATTAAAACCGCAACTTTGGTGAAAAATTTCGCACCAACCACAGAAACAAATTCAAAAAACGATTTGAAATTTAACAACAGGGTGGAGGGCCATTATAAAGGGGTAATAGTGTCATATATCGCACGGCGGGGTTACAATTATATATATTTCGGACCACCCCAGTGTTGTAATAGAAAAAACCACAACTATTAAATAAATTAACGTGTTTGATTGACCGAAACGTGACCAAAAATAATATTTCTTTAAATAATTTTTCAACGAAATTCATAAACTGTTAATAAATTGATCATAACGGAAGTGAAGCCATAACACTTACGCTTCTTCCTGAATCCATAATATCATATTTTCGTTGTCAAACTCACCCCTGCCCCCTGCTGAAGAGTTTTGCAGACAGGTATAGAAAATTGCCACCATATCGGTGGCACTATAGATTTTTATCATTTTTTTTTTGGTAACAAGATCTTAGCAATGAGAGCGTAAAAATTTACGAGCACATTTAATTTTTATTGTCTCAACAATCGTTTAAATCACTTTGTTTTATGTTGGAACAGAACTGAAATAATGGCCAATTTGGCAAAAAAAAAACAGCTCAAGGGTAATTTGTAAATAAGTTTTGTTGAAACTTGATTGGTGTATAGAAAGATGATTGTTTAAGTACGTTGGCAGGTTTCTTTGGAAAAATTGTACCCCAAAAATCTGCTTGTGGTTCCGGTGGCGTAAATAGACGCCCGCTAACCAACTGTCAGAACTTTGCACGGAAGTGTGCTCTGCCACGTGTCTCATATATAGTTTTAAAAATAAATTTAAATTGTTGAAATTATGTATTTCTTGGCGGGCGTTTGAAAATACTAAGAAATAATCAATTTCAATTTTAACGAACATCCAGAAAATGTTCTGACATGTTGACTTTGATGTATGACACGAAAAAAGGGTAGCATTATTGGAAAACAATTGCTTGCACAAATAATACTGGTCCGCCCCCCAGACGAGGGGGTTGAACTTGAAAATCCAATATAAACTACATAGTTGATTTGAAACGAAATAGATTTAACACCTAATTGTAAAGAGAATATAAAAAGTTTTTGTTGGTGTTAGTTTATAGTTTAATAGTTCATTAAAATGGTCATTATTGTACCATAAACAAACCATAAACAAACTTAACAAACTAATATAATAAAACTGTTTTTATAAATAGTGCAAAAATCGATCGTAATTCATTCGTTTTGATAGATTTCCTACCTTTAGATGAGAAATAGCGCCCTATAATCAAAATCCCGTCCCCACATCGTAAACTATTTCGAATAAATGAAATTTTTCAGAAAAATTTATAACTTATTTCGTATGGGGTGCGGCACCTAAAGCGATCATTTTAGTCACGGCGCTTTTGAAAAATTATTTGCACAACTATAATAGGAACTTTTTTAACCCTAAAGCACCACCATTAACATAAAATTCATTTAAGTGTGTCCAATGTGCAAATATAACTGTAAATCTCACCCCCTTTCACGATTATCCATTAAGATAAAGATTGCTTTTAACACAACCCGACAACTTATATAAAATTATTGACGGTCATTTTTGGTTTGGCAAAAGAATTAAGGATGTCAAAAAGGGATATGGCTTTCGGCACAACCCTTAACAAAGAAAAAGGTAAAAATTGTGTCTTGAATTGAAATATTAACAATTTTAGCGATACTTTCTTATACGGCATAATTAATTCGTAATTAATTAAATTTGTGGACTAAATTTGAGAAAAAAATTCCCACGACAACCTTGACCACATCAAGGAAATTTCTACGTGCATGGGAACCCATCAAAATAATACCAAACCCATCTCTCTTCACCAAAAGAAGAGAAAAAGGTATATTATAATACAGTTTACCTGGACTGGACCAAAAAATTTATTTTAATATCATCAAACCTCATATAATATATATTTTTAATGATACATCTTACGAGAAAATATATATAAATTTTACTTCCAAATGACTTTAAAAAAGAATGTGCGATTATCTTATATGTACGTTGTCTTTTGATCTATATCTTTGGTTGTTTTTATCATTGTTGTGTATGTTTCCGGTTACTGGTTTGAAATTCGATCACACTATATAAAAAACGAACAACAAAATAAAATATATGACTTTTGTCGAGAGAAAGGTCGTGTAGATTTGCATATTTGGCTGGTTGTAAAGTTTTTGGGGCTGTTGTCGACAAATCAACAAGCCGGGAGGAACAATGTCCCGTTTGATGATAATATCTATTGAAGAAATGGATGGATTTATGGGCCGCGTGCGTGGGCAGGTGAACCACTGTTGAAAAAATCTTCTTGTACCGAAAAAATGACTGTTAGAAAATGATATTTACGACCTTTGTACACCCACTACTATATATAACATTGTTAATTATGCACCATTGAATCGAATATAAGCCCTTTTTCAATGTCACATTTAATTTAGCTGTGAAATTTACCCTGCCAGAAATGGGAAACGAAATCTGTCCTATGGTATAATTTAATTTAATTCTGGACCAGAAATTAATTTGTAATTTTTTTTTCAAATTATACACATTAAGTAACGGTGTTTGACAGAATTCAATTACACTATAATGACAAAACTAGAAATTTTTACCTTGTTTAGAGTTAAATTTCCAAGGATTTTATAATAAAAAAGCCGCAGGGGTAAAATTAATATGGGGACAAATAAAAATGATTGTATCCGGATTGTAATGTGACTCGATTAATTTTTTAAGCATTCAAACTGTGCTGTGCACGATTTTTTCTATTAATTCCCTAAAGGGATGATATGGAACAAAGGAGCACAATTTTCTGCCTTTAAAACAAACATATAGTCGCAATTTGGTAAATTAGGGGGGTTGGTTTTGGTTGCATGGTTAAAGTAGTTAGTAAATTTTGTATAAAGATACGTGTGTGAAAATCTCAGCTTACATGAAATGTTGGCAAAAAAATACACATAATGTTCAGCAGGCTGTAAAACCGCTAAATACTAATGGAGTGTAAAATTTACCATAAAAACAAAACATATACACGTATATATGTTAACAATTTTAATAATTATTCAACAATTTTTTAATATATTCAATCAAGTGTTGTGCAACATTTTTGCTACTGTCTTAAATCGTAATACTTTCCCTGCCACCATCAAAAATTGCAACTTTTTTGTGAAAAATGATCCGTTCTTTAATGATGGCTTAATTTTCTTCATTAATCTTCACCAGAAAGAAAAATTGTGGTAGTTTGATGTGGTTTGGATAAAATTTTATTGATTTAGTAGTCGATAGGGTTAATTGGGGTTGACGAACACAGTGGGTGGGCCACATTGGAACCGTTACATGTGATCAGTTCCGCATATATATATACTAATGGCACGCCTATGTTGCCGCAAATAAATTTTTTCTAATGATTAATGGAAAATCCTAGATTTATGGGGGTTGAATTAACATTTTACTAATTAGCCAAAGAATGATGAATGTCCTTTTTTCATTCCGATCAAATGAAGACATATCAAAATATGTGCGTAGTTTAATATTTACTAAGAGAAAGTAATCTAGTAAATAGTAAATACAGTTATATTTCAAAATATATCAACTTTCGTGCTCTAATTGCAAATTATTACAAATAACTAGTAATTAATTCATGTTTTGTAAACTATGTTTTTAGAACTATGTTGAAAACGGTTTTCCACAACTGATGTAACCCCTTTCAAAATTAAATTGTCAAAAACTACCCCTTTATTAACACTTTCATCTATAATTATTGGGTGTGAAATAAGAACTTAATTTGAAAAAATAATCATTTATTTATAAATTAAAACATCAACAAAATTTCAGTGTAAAATCGAGTGACTTACAACGAGATTATAAGGTAAGGGTTGTCCTGCACTTTGTACGTAACCACCACTGTAACCACCCCCCTGGTACCCCTCGTACCCGTTGTTATCGTATCTCGTGTAAGCGGAATCGTCCTCCGAATTGCCAGTGAATCCATGATAAGTTGTCGAAATAATTTGCGGCGAAGAATAGATTTCCTTCGGCTGTTGGTAGACACCCTCCGCATACGGGGTGTAAACATCCCTTACATACGGTTCGTATTTTTCCACTGGCTGTACATAGGTTTGTTGATATTCTTCATTTTGTGCCGGTAATTCGACGACTTTCTCGTACGCCGGCGTCTCCAACGGCTGTTCTTGCAATGCGGGCGTTAACACCTTATAATTGTCTGCATAACCATCGTACGATTGATAAATCGGCGTTGGTTGTACTAATTGCACTTCCGGTTTCACTTCCGGTTGTATTGGAGTGCCGATTTTCTTCACCACCGCCCTGAAACCATGGTCATCGGCAATGTATTCGACAATTCTTGTAGTGCCATCAGGTTCCAATAGACTGTAACCACCGCGGACGACGCCAGCCTTGTCTTTGGTCTCCCATTGGGACTTGTGGTCGCCAGTGTGTGGATCCGAAACGCCGTATTCGAATTCGTACGTTCTTGGTTCCTTTTATTTAAATGAAAAATTTGCATGCGTTTTTTTTTCGTTGTTTTTTAACCGACTTACGTAATTGTCGTACGAAGCAGCGTATTCACCCTGGTAATTATTGTATAGTGATCCATCCAGATTTAGTTCGACAGCTGTACAAGCCGTAAGCACCATGCATAACACCTTAAGACAAGAAAAAACGTAAAATCGTAAAATATTAAGTAATTTTGACTAACCAGTTTATGCATTTTAATATATAGTTACACACACGATATGTTTAATTAAACTAAATATATTTCAAACGACAAATTCGCATTTATATATAAACTTGGTCAATAATTATTTGAATTGGAACGGAGACCCCCGCAATAAAAGCATGTCTTTGCATGATTTTATGTTTTGGTATGTGCGGTTATGAAGGTCTGATACAAGCACTTCACTTACCAATCATCGACATTGGAGGTTTTCCTTTTGGAAAGTCATTTATCTATTTTAAGACGTATTGTTTTCCGGACGTTTATGCGAACTTTTGTTATAATTTGAAAATTTCATATATAGTTTGCATAGAAATTTGTTCTGGTGAAGAATTTTAGAATTTCTTTGTCTGCGACACTCAATTAATAACGATTTTGCAACTATTCTAAAGGCCACTTTCATAATATGACCATACGTTTGAATTTTTAGTAACAAATTCATTATTTATAAATTCAATCGTATTATTGAGAAAAAATTGTCCTTGGTACTTAATTTTAACTAGATATATAATAATTACGACCTTATTAAATAATCGTATTTTGAATATTTAATAAATAAACTACAAACATGTTGTTGTACAATAAGAAAACCGAGAACAAAATATTTTTAAATGTAACATTACACGCTTTTATACATTTTTCAAATTATAAAAATCTTATTATAGAATAGGTGAAAGGTACTTTGTTTGTATGTGCAATTTATAAACAAAAAACTAATTCACTTTTATGAAACACATGCACATAATGGGCTTTTTCTTTTGTACAAATTTTTACGGAAATTATAATTGTTTTTTCATCTTAAATAAAATTTGCATAATACGAATAATTTCGTTGATAAATAATAATTACAAAATTTTTAATTACCGTTTTGTGGTAGATTAAAAAATCGTTTAATTGAAGGTTAAATGTTATGGTCTAATTTATATTTGTATGCAATCAGTGCATCAACCAATAAAGTAATTATTAAATAGTTAAAATTTGTAAATACATATTTTTATGCATAATAGATTTCATAGTGACTTTTTACCATTTTAAGTTATGTAATTGTTTCATATTGGATTGACCGCAACACTTTTTTCTCCTCTTATAAACAATATTATAATATGTTTTCACGAAAGTAAAATAACGTTTTGACCCCTATATCCAATAAATATTATTATTTACCACTAAATTTTAAACTGGATTACATAAATCTTAAGAAATTTTTACTATAAAAGCAATGTATTGTTTAAACATTTTATCATTCAAACGAAATCAATCATATCTAAGAAAAATGGCTTCAAAAATTGTGAGTAAACAGAAAATAAAACAAAAATCATCAATTTTATACATATTTTGTATTCTTGTAGATTGCTTGTTTCGTTCTTTTCGCTCTTGGTGTTGCCCTTGCAACTCACCACCATGAAGAACATTTTGTAAGTAAAACAAATTCAAAATTTAACAAAAACTGAGCTGATTTTCCAATTAGGCCCCTGCTCATTACAAATTTGAGTACGGTGTCCATGATCCTCACACTGGTGACAAAAAGTCCCAATACGAGCACCGCGATGGCCACCACGTCAAAGGCGGTTACACCTTGAAAGAAGCCGATGGTACTTTACGTGTCGTCGAATACGTTTCTGGACCACATTCTGGATTCAATGCAGTTGTTAAACGTATTGGACACGCTCAACATCCAGCCCATTATGGCCATCATGGACACGGTGGTCACCATCATGGTGGTGTCGGTGGCACCAGCTACGTTGGAGTCACCCACTATGGTTACGGCCATTAACACCAACCCATTATTGAACGGCCAAAGAATCTGTTTTCATTTTTTGTTTTTTGTGCACTTTTTTTAATGCAGAATAAATATTTTTTATTTCGAAAAGTTGTAGTTTTTTTCCAAAAATTTTCAAAATAAACACAAAAGTAGTGGTTTATTTGGACGTTGGACTTTCTGACCATTAACACCAACCCATCAACAGGCCAAAGAATTTGTTTTTATTTTTGAATTTTTTTTCGCATCAAAATAAATTTTTTATTCGAAAAAGTTTCGAAAAATCTTTTTTTCAAAAAAAAGGGTTGATGCATCGTATTATCTGTACATTGGACTTTCTGACAGCGTCATATGGTCCTCTTGTATATACATAAAAGAACCCATCCATGGTTTTTATTGGTTGTCCGGCACGTGCTATTAGGGCGGTACATTTACTGGTTATACAAAGGGCTTATATGCATGTTCGTGTGTGTGTGTGTGGATGGGGGGATGATTTGGGCACATATAAGACCAACAGGTAGACCATCGGACCCATCAAACCAGCTCTGGTGTCGGTTGTGTGAACATTTATTGTAAACGAATTTTTTTCAAAAAACAAAACAAAGTGAAAATGGAAACAACAACAGACACGTACAGTTATATTTACATGGTGCCGCCTCCACAAAGTGTCTCCAGTGACTGGGGCTCGGCCGAGTCCACCTCCAGCTACGACGACAACTACCAGGACGAAACGTACCAACAAGCCGCCGTCACGGCGGCGGCGGACAATTCGCCGGTGGCAATGATGATGGGCAGAAATAAGAATCGTGTCACACCGTTAGTGTTAAGAAAACGCCGTTTGGCGGCAAATGCCCGCGAACGCCGCCGCATGCAGAATTTGAACCAGGCGTTCGATCGTCTAAGGACTTTTTTACCACAATTAGGACAAGATCGGCAATTATCCAAATACGAAACACTACAAATGGCACAAACTTATATAACAGCTTTGTACGACTTATTGGACCAACGGCCAACGTAATTTTTACATTTTTTACCCCCTTATTTGATTTTGTTATTATATTTGTGTTGTGCCAAAGTTTATTAATAAATGTTAAATTTTTGTGCCAAATTAGATTGTAAAATTTAGCTATAATGTTGATTATTTTTAAGTGTTAATTAGGATTTTAGTTGTTTAAGATATGCTGTGAATAATTTTACTATTATATTTAGATTTTGTGCCAAATCTGTACTATTATGTAAGAATTTATTTTAATAAATAAATACAGTATTAAATATTTACGTTCTTTTTTTTCGATCTCACAAAATTTCTGGAAAGGAAGTAAGCCCTTTTGAGTTTCTATGAAAAGTGTTCAATTCCGGCTTTATTACCTATTGAATGATTTTCAGTTTATTGTCTTTGCAATGCGCAGGAAATTGCCTGACAAAATAATTTTTATCAAAAAATTCGTTTGAAGGTTTCTCTTTCGTACTATTATTTGAATCTCCAGAAAAAACAGAGTGCACAGACCTTAACAAGTTTTGCCCTGAAGTGAATACGAAAAAATTCAATTGTTTTCGAGTGTCTCTTTAGGGCACACACCGAATTTTCGTAAATATTGTTTAATATTTGTGCACGCAAGTCTTAGCCGCAAGTATTTGCTATTTTTTTTTTAATTTTTGTGTCTATGCGTGTATGTTACATTCTTTAAATACCTTCAGGGTGTTGCTACTGCAATGATACAAATTTCTTTTGATGAGAAAATTACGTCTGTATACCTCACAGATGGAATAATTAAGTCGAAAATGCAATATTTGAAGAAATACAAGAAAAAACAACACGGTATAATCGGGTTCGCGCTTTTACCTTGTTAAGAATCACCGACAAAAAAGTGTGTAACAAATTTTTACCGAAAAAATAATGCGTGTTTGTTTTCTCTATAATGTTAACAATATTGGATGACAAGACATTTTTTTATTAGTTTAAACTAGAACGTTTTAATTTACTTAAAAACGTACAAAATCTTTGTGAAAATCAGTCGGTATCTTTAGAAAAACAGGTAAAAGAAGATGATTTTTTTTCTCAGTAATTATCTACAATTTTTGGGAAGAAAAAAAATCGTTACCCACACGATTCGCTACTGGTGAGATCAAAATAAAAAATCTGATTATAATTTAACCCTTCAAGTATTAATGTGTAAAAAATAGGTCCATTTTTCGTTTGGAACTTTAACAAGCCTCCAACACTAAGTAGAAAGAAATAACATGTAATATAATATATGATTAACAGAGGTGTGATATTTGTGTTCGTGTGTTGAATTTACAATTATTCTTATATAATTTTGTAATCAAAAAAATCACACAGGTCGAAGGTGGGAAAAAAAACGGATAATTTGTACGTTTTTGTTGTCCCTTGATGGCATTTAGATTGTGTGGCTTTTTTTCCACGTTAATTGGTTTCTTTGAGTGTGATAATAAAACAGGAACTGCGTGTTTGTCGGAATTCTTTGAATTTAGGAAATTGGATGTAGGAATTTTGGGATAATTCAAAAAGTTTGTAGTTTGCGTCCTCTTTGAGAAGTTTTATGAAACCCATGCAGGAATCATTCGATATGTACGTCTTTTGTGTCACGGTTAATGTAGAAAGCCGGTCGATGCGAAATATAATTCAAAAAGACTTCAATTTTGAATTACATAGTATTTGTACAAATATCACATACTTTAGTATATTAAAATTAACTTAAGGTCAGTATTAGTTTAATTACATTTCATTATTTTCATTTGTTATCTATTGCGTGGACGAAATGCGGCACCGACCATTATCAATAAATAATCCGTGCTTCTGGAAGCTCTTCCTAACCTCACTATTTTTTCTTACTTTCTTTCGTAAACGTTTAATAAGTATTTAAACTATTTTGCAATGGAAGTGGATATTTCTGACGAGGAATATGTTATCCAACGTGCTAAAATGGATTTGGAGAAAAATCCACTCTCGGCCAAAGCCTGGATGATTACTGCAAAGACATTATACCCAAATAACTTCGGAGTTCAGGTTCCGAGAACCCCTTACTTCACTAAATCAGTGATTATTTAATGAATTTGCTTTCAGTTTGAAGCGTATTTGATTGAAAAGAATGCAGGACATATTAAGGAAGCAGCAAAATGTTTCAGCGATTTGTAAAATCAGACCGTTTTCAAAGTTTCTAGTAAATTGTATCCAGTTTTTTGCAGGATAACTAAATTCCAACAACAACCAGACTTGTGGAAGGAAATTGAAAAGGTTACAGAAGCTCTACGTGCTGAAAGCGATACAAACGATCCTGAAAAACCGTTTTTATGCGACATGTTCCGGCATATTTCTTCTGGTTAAATTTTCAAAAAAATGTTTTCCCGGTTCTTTTTAACTCGTAAAATTCCAGATGTACAACACAAGCTCTTATTATTCACGGCTGATCATTGCGAAGACACGATGGACCATTGCAGATTGCTGTTGCTTTTATTACAAAGGTTTCCAACGGCAATTTCCAGCTATGGGGTGACCAAGAAACTATTTCAATTAATTCAAATTTATCTGTTTCTCTTTAGCCTAGGTTGTTGGAAACTTTATTAAGCGCTGAAAAGCATCGAGTCGATGGGCATTTACCAATCAACTGTTTTCGGAAACTGCTGGTCTGCGATTTGTTGCCTTTATTAGCTACTCAAGAAGCGAAAGTTGATTTACCACCAAAACTGCTGTATAAATTATTGTATAAGTCGATGGAGTATTATTTGTGTTCTTTAGGACTGTCTGGTTTAAATGCATACGAAAGTGACTCAAAATCGGACGATTTGTGGCAAAAGCTGTTCAAAGTCATCGAATTTATAGGTACAAAATTAAAATGGGAACCGTATTTATTGAACTTTGAAACGAACTGGTCGAAAGAGAGCTATTGGCAAAGTTTGGTCAGTTTTTGCCAAACAAAAACCATGAATTTGGATGACAAACAATTATTGTATTGTTTAACAATATTTTTCGTTTATTGTTTGTATGAATATAATGTTAGTATGACGCCAGAAGCTAGTCCTGGTCAAATTCAAACGGTATTCGTTCTAACAGAGGCCTTCGTTGGTATTATTCCACTTAAAATAATCCATTGTTGTGGTCATAGTTGGAATTTTTAGATAAAAATTTGCCCAGTCCTTTAACAGATCCGAAAAGCAAGAAACGGAAAAGTGACGACGCCCATTTTCCTTATATTTCAGTTGAAAAACCGGAATATAAGAATATACAGAGTAATTTTATTATGTGTGTCAATTGTTGGGATTTATTGTATTCTTCGGAAGTGCTTAAACGAGAATTTGGCAAACTTAAAAATAGTTTAAAACTTCAGCCATGGCTTTCGGGCTTCATTATCGATTATGCGATTTTTAAAGCACAATATGAAGACGCTTTATTGTGTTTACAACAAATAAAAGAACCACATTTACTGTTAAACCGATATGTTAGACTTGCACATATTTTTTATTTGCAAAAAAATTACCACGTAATTATTTTACAGATAAATTTATTAGAATTTTTATGGTAAATCATTTTTTTAGGCTTGTTTTGAAGTTATTCTTCTAGCCATTCCATTATTGCCCACATATGTAGGCACTTTAAGTAATAATTTAATCGTTGGAGGAAATCAAAGACATTTACATTATTTACCATTGACACGTTTGTGTATTTTGCAATATTTCGTTAAAATTCTACTGCGATCCGTTAAGGAAAGCATGCAAAAAATGAGCAGTTTCAACGATTTATCAATCGGACACATTTTCACGCTCGTACAACTCGATTGGCCGCAAGAAGAGGACTTGATTCCACCATTATTGGCACAAATCAGGGAAAATCGAACGTTTCAATACCATTTATTTCAGAATTTTATTATAAATGTGGATATATTAGAAGAATTGACTTATTTGTGGACAACAGCTGGCGGGCAAGTTCAGTTGGACATTTTGCCCCATTTGGGCGGGTAAAAACTTTTTGGGTTTCCTGTGCGATCGTGTATTTAAAAGTTAAAACTTGCAGACAAAGAAGAATCGGAACAAGGGGTGCCGACAAGGGTGCAAAAGAGGAAATAAAACAGGCGATACGACGACAAGTTGCACGCAGTAACGAAAACTTGGATGAACTTTTAATCAAGTTTATAACACAAGAACGAAGTCAAATAATACAAACTTTTCTACCGAAATAAAAATATTTTGAGACTATTGAATGGGCTAGTTGCACATTTTTTTTTATTTATTCGTTTATTGCAAAACGTATTCCTGATTTTGAAAATGTACTTTTTTTATTCTACGTACAACAGTTTTTCTTAGAAAACAATTTTAAAATCGCAATTTTGAGGTTAACCAATTTTGATTTTTTTAATTACGTCACTAAGTTTGAAAACTTCCGACGGACCGGAAATGACAGTTTGTTTATAACATAACCTCAATTGTAGTTTTCAACTTTTGAGTTTTTATTTAAATTATCACCCACAAAAATAGTGATAAAACGATGTTTTGTTCCATTATAATAAAGATAAAAATCTGAAAAAATATTTTAAGGGTTTTTTAACACGGTCTATCGATTTCTGAAGTCAAATCTTAAATTCCCTGCTCATGCAATTACCCCATTGTTTTCTTTATATAAAGTCCCTAGATTCTAGTGACTTTATTCTTTATATGCCTTTAGGTGCCATCTTGTGGTGGACAAGAAAACAAATTTTAGCCAGAGAGCCAGAGACGCTAACCTTATTCCTTGATGTGATAATGGACCGGTGAGGTGGTCCATGGGATCTATTTATAAAAAATATTTTTAAATATATAAAAATATTCCAACACATATATTTTAGTATTACGTTATTTTGCTCAACAAATAAAGTACAATGAGAAATTTAGATGTATTTTTAATATTTTTATTTGTGCGTTTAGCGTCAATTTTTATAGTACAAACTTATTTCGTACCTGATGAATATTGGCAATCTTTAGAAATTGCCCATAAAATCGTATTCGATTATGGGTATTTAACGTGGGAATGGGTATTGGGTATAAGAAGTTACATTTATCCGTTAATAATCGCTGGATTGTACAAAATTTTGGCCGTTCTCGGTCTAGACAGTGCGGAAGCGATTGTAAGTTGAAAATTTGCAATTTTCTAACTAAATTAATGGTTTTTCTCCTGTCTAGATTATAGGACCGCGAATTTTACAAGCAATTTTAAGCGCTTACGCCGATTTAAGGTTTTATCAATGGTCGGGAACGAAAAAATGGGCCGTTTTTACAGTTGCCAGTTCTTGGTTTTTGTTCTATACGAGTTCAAGAACGTTAATAAACACATTTGAGGCTGCTTTAACTAGTATTGGACTGTCGTATTTCCCATGGCCGGGAAAAGGACAACTAGACAACAGTATTTTCATATTTATTGCCGCATTTTTATGTGTTGTTCGGCCAACAGCCGCAATTACATGGATTCCAATTTGTGTTTATCATTTATTGATTTCAAAGTACAATGTTTTTTATCTAGTTTTCACGAGATACTTGCCAATTGGGTACTTGGACAAAAATCTTGTTAATTTTTAATATTCGTACTTGTTTTTTCCAGTTTTTTCGTTCTTTCCGTGTCTGTTTTATTGGACAGTTTAGTTCATGGTTCTTTTATCGTAACCCCATACGAATTTCTAAAACTAAACGTCTTGGATGGTGTCAGCACATTTTACGGTACACATCCATGGTTTTGGTACTTAGGAAATGGGTTTCCAGTTATTTTAGGCATACAATTCATCCCGTTTGTGCTAGCCACAATTGTTGTTTTGAAAAACAGGGAAATCCATCAAAACGAACTGGCTCTATTGGGCACAATTGTGTTCACCATAACGATATTTAGGTGGAAATACCTTAAAAACTTTAACAGCACTAAACTAAACACTAGTTTCCAACTTTTCAGCTTTTTACCGCATAAGGAATTTCGGTTTTTACTCCCAATACTTCCGATTGTTTTTTACATTTCGTCGCGTTTCTTATCAGCTTGGAGTCGTAAAGCTAGCAAGTGGGTTTTTTCCGATAAAAATGCGTTAATTTAATTTTGCGTGACTTTATTTGATTTCAGTCTAGTTGTATGGTTAGTAGCTGGTATAATTTTAATAGGAAATGCAGTACCTGCAATTTATCTGGGTTTTATCCATCAAAAAGGTACTTTGGAAGTTATGAGACCACTTCGTGAAATTTCAACAACACATCCCGATAATACGAGCCTGTTGTTTTTGCTACCATGTCATTCAACTCCACTTTACAGGTAATTAAATTGCTCCAAATTTGTA
This sequence comes from Oryzaephilus surinamensis, assembly GCA_004796505.1. NCBI lineage: Eukaryota > Metazoa > Arthropoda > Insecta > Coleoptera > Silvanidae > Oryzaephilus > Oryzaephilus surinamensis. Next base: position 33,271 of record SSSI01001860.1, read on the forward strand.
TTAATTAAATATTATTCGATTTCAGTCATTTGCATGTAAATGTGACCACAAGATTTTTAACATGTGAACCAAATTTAAACAAAACGGACAATTATTTAGATGAAACTGATAGATTTTATGAGAACCCGAATGTGTGGCTAAGAAAATTTTATCCACCAAATGGAACTTTACCGTCGCATATAATCTGTTTCGATATTTTGCAGCCGACAATTTCCAGCATTTTAAGTCGATACAAACTTACACACAGTATTTTCCATACAAATTTACCAATTACATCAAAAATTGGTCGTAATATACAAATACATCAACGTATTGATTTCTAATTCTATTGTTTACTTTGTGTTGTAATATCACTGCCATAAATAGTTGAATAAATTTTTTAAATTGGCTTTTAATGAGTTTTTGTGTTTACCAAATTCCTTTTGTCTATTCCTGTATTTTGTTTCGATATTAAAAGTTGGAGTTTCCAATTTACTCTTTATGCGAGATTTGATAATACTTGTTTTGAATAAAAATAAAACATCATCAAGTGGGGATAAGCAAGGATCTATATAGATATATTGTTGTTATTCATCTTTGTGGTACTTTTGTTGTTGGTGTTTGATGTTTATTGGTACTGGGTTTTAACAAGGTGAGTGTTAATTTTTTTCGTAGTGTTGATAAAAATTTGTGTTCTACTCAAGGTTCTATTATCATTTTTGTTACAAAAAAATTCAACAAATACAAAATGTATATTCAAATTATCGTTGTTTTATTTACATTTTAAATGTATCGGGTTTTTTTTACAAATTGTCAAAATATTGTTCAAATTTCAGCACGACAATATGCTCTTATTCGTATTTTTGTCGATATTTATGGGTGCATTGGCACAAGATGTTGCTTTGAAAGAATTTGTTGATGGTAATCGTCAGTTTACAGCCGCAGTTTACAAGGTAAGAAGAATTAAAAAAGATTTAAAACTTGTTTTTCAAATGGGTAAAACCCACCCAACGCAATTTTTTATTATTGTTCGTATTAAATTAAATGTGATTCATAGAAAAGTTTTACAAACTTATTAAACAACAATTGACAGTAATTTTACATAATATTTTCATTATATTGTTGTTTTATTTGTTTATGTATTATTTAATGGAAATAAACTTGATAAATTTAATACAGTTCAACTGCTTGGAGATAATTTCGGTATCGACATTTCGTGTTATGTACAAGAACATGACTCGGTGCGAAAAAAATACGAAAATTTATTTCCTTTTGATTTAAATTTCTTAATAAAAACGTTGACATTTTATCTGATATCACCCAAATGTTTCCGTATTGATCCTCTTTGATATCTGATGGAAAAACCAACTGTTCTTGGTCATAATCGACAATATCGATATTATTACTAGTATACGGTGTGGCTGTATTCCAACAACCGATAGCATTCCTATCAATTAAATTGAAATATTCGATTCCTCGTCTATCGATTACGTGTGCCGTCGTGTGCGTTTTATCGCCCCTTTCCTCCAAGGCGACAAAATCGTGATAACTGTCACCGATTTTCGACCGATTTTGTAAAATATGCGTCGAAACAGCAAATTGTCGATAACTTGCCAACGGACTGAAAAACAACACGCGAAACCCGTTTGTTTGCACTGCAGACAAACTTAAACCAAAAATGCCTTCTTCACCCCACTGAAAATTCAGTCCATCGATATTAAAATCGCCTTTCAATGGATCTGGCATGAAGAAACTGTGCGAAAATCGCCACGAACGGTTTTCTTTAAACGAATACACAATTAGGCCGTAACCGAGCTCGTCACTCAAATACGCAAAGGCGTCGTTGCAGGTTTTTTGCACATCAACAGCAACATTTGCTATGAACGTGTTTGGATTCGTGTCGGAAGTTTGCAATTCGTAGCGACGAATCCGGCGATTCGTATTTAAATCGAAGATGTTCAAAGCATACGGGCAAACCTGGCGAGTTGTATTGCCAATTCCAAAAGTTCCGGTGTCCAAAACCCACAAACGGTTGCATTCGTCGATTTTGATGCGATAAACCGTCGCCAGGCCAGATGCGCAGTTGCCGAGTTCGTTGGAACGAAAATCAGGATACGGGTTTAAAAGTGGCGATTTTGTCCGGGAATTATCCATGCTGACGTAGTTTAAAGTTGATGGAATTCCTAATCAATTTAATAAATTATTTACAAACTAAAATGCGTAAACTTTTTTGACCTTCTCTCCATCTTGGCACCGTTACGAAAACTTTGTCCCGCCAAATTTCAATTCCTACGGGAAGATTATTTTCCGGAATAAAATTGCGTTGTTTTAAAGCTTCTTGTCGTAATTCGTCACTGGGAAATGCATAATCCAACGATTTCCATTGGAAATGTTCTTGGAATTTCAGTACGTTAAACACTCCGTTAAAATTGAACAAAATAATAAAAAACTGTACCACTTTCAAACTCATTCTGATTGTTTCTATTGGAAAAATTATCCATAATTCTCATTTTTATACGGAAAAAAAATTGTGCTGTATTAGTGAAAGTTGTTCTTAAATAATTATGATAATTAAAAATTGAATTCCATTTAATTAATCTAATATCTTCTGACAGGAATTGAGTAAATCAAACTCTGGAAATTTATTATACAGTCCATTTAGTGTGGAGGTGGTGCTCGCATTGGCCCAAGAAGGTGCTCGAGGAGATACACGTAACGAACTGTTAAATGGACTGCGTTTACCGAACGATACACAATCGATTTTCCGTACAATTTTACCGCAATTAACACGCAACGATGGTGAAACCAAACTGTTATCAGCTAACAAAATTTACGTACAAGATGGTTTCCAAATTATCAACGATTATCAAAGTGTTGCCACCGATACGTATCGATCTGGCGTGGAAAATGTTGATTTTCGACAAAATGCCGTTGCAGCCAAACAAATCAACGATTGGGTGGAAAATCAAACGAACAAAAAAATACAGAATTTAATACAACCGTCTTCGTTGGACGGCGATACTAGACTCGTACTGGTAAATGCATTGTATTTCCATGCCAAATGGGTTAACGAGTTCGACAAATATGGCACTAGGAAGCAGAAGTTCTTCACAAACGACAAAAACAGTGTGGATGTGGATATGATGTCGCAAACGTCCAACTTTAATTACTACGAAAGTGCCGAATTGGATGCGAAGTTCTTGGAATTACCCTATTTGGACAGTAATGTAACAATGACCATTGTTTTGCCCAACAAAGTCGATGGATTGAGTGCTTTGGAGAGTAAAATCGAACAAGTTCTCATCAGACCGAATTATAGTTATGAATATGTTGCTGTTTCTTTGCCGAAATTCTCTATTAAAACGGAAGATATTCAATTTGTGCCAATTTTACAAAAGGTAGTTTTATATATTTTTGAGAATAATAAAAAACGTTAAATTTCTTTGGCGGTTTAGCTGGGTATTAGCAAGGCATTTGATGGTGGTGCTGCCGACTTTAGTGGAATTGATGGTGCCAAAGACTTGTACATCAGTCAAGTGGTCCAAAAGGCGTTCATAAATGTTACTGAAAGTGGAACTGAAGCCGCCGCCGCCACCGCAGGTCAGTGTTTATTTTTTCAAGGAATTTTACAGTTTCTCTCGTGCTTCTACTAACAATTTTCCACGTATTTAAGCTTTCTTTTTATAGGTATTTTAGAATCACGAGTTCACTGGGTACGAAAAGTTGTGTTTAAATTTTTCGCACGTCGTCCATTCATATTTTCCATAAACAATGGAAACATTGTGCTTTTTGTCGGAAAGTTAAATGGTTTTTAAAAAATTTTAAAAGCCAGTAATCACAATTTTAGTTTTATCAAACGATAGTTTAACTTTAGGTCATTTAAATTCATTTTTAATATTTATTTAAACATATATGAATGCGATTGTAAATAAAATATATTATGTAAATATTTTATCGGAAATGAGGACCTAGTCAAAAAAAAAACACATTTATAAACCGGTACGATTAAGTATGTATTGAATAAATAAATTCAAGGATATAAAAAATGTGTTTTAATTAGAAATTACATATTATCTATTGCCAACTATGAGATATAAATTAATCAAAAATAACTACACATTTACGTACTCAGTGAATTACGACGTTTTAACACATTAATTTACTCGTAATTTTTTTTTCAGTGCGCTTTGTTCTTTATTCACTTCTTGTTAAGCCGCAACCAGTACATTTTTTTAACGCCAATCATCCATTCATCTATTATTTAAGTTCAAATTCATGTGTATTTTTTGTAGGAAGTGTTAAACAATTTTAAAAATACATCTAATTATTTTACACATATTTATTCTTTCTTTGCACCTCAAATACTAACCAGTATTCTATTAAAAGCTCTTCACGTTGTGATTAAATAGGAATTTTTTTTCGGCAGTTGGTGTTGTGACTTTGAGTATACCAGCAGTACCACCAAAACCCATATTATTTAGGGCCGACCATCCCTTCATATATATTTTACAAAGCAAAGGGCTTGTTTTATTTACTGGCAAACTTTTATCACAATAAATGCGAAAAACGAATAGAAAAAGCTTTAAAACTGCCACCAGCACAGTTGAAATCATCTTATTTCATTCCTTTTTGTGTTTTTTTTATTAATAATAAATCATTTTTTGTGTAAATGTTGTGTTTTTTCTTCTATTTCCTGCATGCATTTGATTTTGTCGAATTTATATTTTTCAGTTGGTGTTTCAGTTACAGCAATTAGATTTCCTGAATCGTATTTTATTGCAAATCATTCATTTATTTTTTATTTAAACAATAAAAATACTGGTTTCTTATTTACTGGTCGATTAAAACTGTGAATTTCCCATAAATGCATGAATAAAGCACAGGTGGAAGTTGTTTTTCATATTTAATTTTATTCAAATATTTCCTAACAATATTTATTTTTATTATGAAAGTAAGTAGTTTATTGCTATAATAAATTTTATTGCATATTGAACCACTTTATGGACTATTTTGTAAGAAATGTCTTTTCATTTATCATAAAGTAGAGGATTTTTTTGGGAAATTCGTTGGTTTTTAATAAATTAATATCATTTTTAGCAGTGTTTCTGGTTGGAAGTTCTTTTAATCCGAATGGACCGAAAGATTTTGATGTGAATCATCCATTTATTTTCTTAATAAGTGACGAAAATAGTGGTTTTTGGTTTATTGGACGTGTTTTACAATTTTAAACTAATTTTTACTCAAATATCGATATCTTGAATAAAATTTTGAAAAATTTAAAAGAAAGCATTTTATTCTTCGGCAAAGTTTAAAAAATTTCCATTTTCAATCATAAATTCATAAATAAAGTATGTTTGTTTATGCATGAATTCTAATGAATTGATTTCTTAACAGGACTAATTAAAATCTTCAGTCTTCCTCCTCCGCCGAATTTTACTATTGAAGTTGATCATCCGTTCATCTACTTCTTAAATGACCAAAATATTGGTGTATTTTTCTTGGGCAAAATTAATCAAATATAAATTTTGTACTGATTTATAATTTTTTGTAAAATACAAACCTACAAATATATTTTACTTTCATTTATATGTTAATTTCCATAAAACTAACGAATTTCGATTGCATGAACATTTTTTTTCAAATTAAACAAATCTAACGGTTTTTTTAACAGGAGTGGCTTATTTACTTTCTCTTTTATCTAGTTTTCAAAAAATAACAATATCAATACACCCTTTTTGGGCAAACTTTCACAAAAATCATGTAAAATACGCGCGAATAAAAAATTCTAAAATTCGTGTTGATTTTTTTTAACAGTTTTCTTCCCAACTTATTCTCTTCCTGTACAAGCAAGAGTCCATTTCGACGCCAATCATCCATTCATCTACATTTTGGGTGCCCAAAATAATGGTGCTTTATTTTCGGGAAGATTCATATCACCGTAATTTCGTAAATAAATGTTGCTTTGCTTTGTATAATTATTGTTATTAACTTGAATAATTTTATACACGTGTAGTTGTAAACAATAATTTTATTTATTAACAGGATTTGTTCTACTAACTGCATTCATTCCATCTGAACAACCGAAATTCCATTTCCGAGCTGATCATCCATTTATTTTTATTTTAAATAATAGCGATTCTGGTATATTGTTTGTCGGAAAATTTGTTAAAAATTAAATTTAATTCGCAACTCTGTATTACGATTATAATTTAAATAAAATTGCATGAACATTATATAAATTTATTTTTTTTTCTATTTTTTTTTATTTAGCTGCTTTTGGTATAACTGCCATTGGAATTCCAAAACCACGACCATTATATTTCACCGCCGATCATCCATTTGTTTATATTTTAAATAATAAAAACAGTGGTGTACTGTTTGTTGGAAAATTTATTAAAAATTAAATAAAATTCGCACGACTCTGTTCACGATTATCTACTTTTTGAATAAAATTGCATGAACATTACCTACAAAGGTATTTTTTTTATTTTGTATTATTTCTATTTTCTTTTGATTCAGCAGTGGTCGTTCAAATAGAATCAGCTGTATTTCCAGAACCAGAACCATTATATTTCACCGCCGATCATCCATTTGTTTATATTTTAAGTAACAAAAACACTGGGGTATTGTTTATGGGCAAATTTAACAATTTACATGTTTAGATTGTAACTGTGAATAAAAATATTGCATCTAATTTTTTTTTATTAACAGTAATTATTAGTGCCACTTCCTATATTATATCACCAAAACAGCCGAAAAATTTCCAAGCCGATCACCCATTTTATTTTATTCTGGAACACAGAAATTATGGTGTACTGTTTATGGGATTGTTTAAAAATTAAAAATAAATAAATTGCTATTTTATTCTGGAACACAGAAATTATGGTGTACTGTTTATGGGATTGTTTAAAAATTAAAAATAAATAAATTGCTTTGAATTAAACAATGTTTTATTTATTTGTCAGGTCTTTTCTTCATAAGAAGCGGTCACTTTTTCAGAAAAACCATTCAATTCATTGCTGATCACCCATTTATTTATATTCTAAACGATGGAAATGCTGGTACATTGTTTATTGGGCGATTTTATCAATAATTTATAACTAATACTTGTTTATTTATTAATATACTCTTGTAAAATTTAATAAACCATTTTTGAAACTGTGTGAACGATTTTTTTTATTTATTTGTCAGGTATTGAAATGGAAAGAATTGGTTATGCTTTTTGGGACACTTTTATTTTCAATGCTGATCATTCTTTTATTTATATTTTGAGAGATGGAAA
>SSSI01001860.1:40551-54529 GCA_004796505.1 Oryzaephilus surinamensis
TCCATTTCCGAGCTGATCATCCATTTATTTTTATTTTAAATAATAGCGATTCTGGTATATTGTTTGTCGGAAAATTTGTTAAAAATTAAATTTAATTCGCAATTCTGTATTACGATTATTTTTTAAATAAAACTGCATGAACATTATTTAAATTTATTTTTTTTTCTTTTTTTTTTATTTAGCTGCTTTTGGTATAACTGCCATTGGAATTCCAAAACCACAACCATTATATTTCACCGCCGATCATCCATTTGTTTATATTTTAAATAATAAAAACAGTGGTGTACTGTTTATTGGAAAATTTATTAAAAATTAAATAAAATTCGCACGACTCTGTATCACGATTTTAAATAAAATTGCATGAACATTATAGGTATATTTTTTATTTTGTATTTCTATTTTCTTTTGATTCAGCAGTGATCCTTCAAATAGAATCAGCTGGATTTCCAGAACCAGAACCATTATATTTCACCGCCGATCATCCATTTGTTTATATTTTAAGTATTAAAAACACTGGGGTATTGTTTATGGGCAAATTTAACAATTTACATGTTTAGATTGTAACTGTGAATAAAATTATTGCACTTAATTTTTTTTTTATTAACAGTAATTATTAGTGCCACTTCCCTTATTATATCACCAATACAGCCGAAAAATTTCCAAGCCGATCATCCATTTTATTTTATTCTGGAACACAAAAATTATGGTGTACTGTTTATGGGATTGTTTAAAAATTAAAAATAAATAAACTGCTTTGAATTAAACAATGTTTTTTTATTTATTTGTCAGGTCTCTTCTTCATAAGAAGCGGTCACTTTTTCAGAAAAACCATTCAATTCATTGCTGATCACCCATTTATTTATATTCTAAACGATGGAAATGCTGGTACATTGTTTATTGGGCGATTTTATCAATAATTTATAACTAATACTTGTTTATTTATTAATATACTCTTGTAAAATTTAATAAACCATTTTTGAAACTGTGTGAACGATTTTTTTTATTTATTTGTCAGGTATTGAAATGGAAAGAATTGGTTATGCTTTTTGGGACACTTTTATTTTCAATGCTGATCATTCTTTTATTTATATTTTGAGAGATGGAAAAGCTGGTTTGCTCTTTGTTGGCCGATTGAATCAATAAATCTATATTCTATAATTATTATCTATATTATTACTATTATCTATACTAATATTTGCTAGTTTTGAACAAAACATTCATTTATCTTTATTTTGAGAGATAATGAAATATCTGGATTTAATTGAAACTAATTAACAATTCATGATAATCTAACTTGCTATGAACTAGCCCTTAAAAGATATTTATAAGAAATACTGGAACTTATTTAATTTTTTCAGTTATTTTTGTGGAATCGTATAGTTTAACAGAAGAACCAGACCCAATTAATTTCATAGCCGATCATCCATTTATTTTTATTTTAAAAAATAATAATGGGGTGTTGTTTATTGGAAAATTTGTCAATAATTAACCCATTAGTGCAAAAGTAATAACTAACTTTTTTTATTGCGATTTTTATTAAATTAATTCATTTGACCTTTATTGTTTTAATTATTCCTTGTTAACTTTCCATAATTCATATTTTCCTTGATTTTTTTAACATTACAACAACATTTTTTTAATCAGTTAATTGCAACGATAAAATTTTAAATAAACAAATATATTCTTTTACAACAATACCTTATTTCCATAATAAATTAATAAATTATCAGTAAACAATATTATTTTCTGAGAATAAAACAATAACAAACTTTTTAAGTGTTTTAATATATCATTTTTACAAAAAAAAAAAAAAAAAAACGCCGTTTTCACACCTATAAATGGGCAGTTTTCCTTTTATTGTCCATCACAAAGTGAAAATGATTGCAATTTTTGTATTATTTTCAACTTTACAATTGATAACAGCGCAAAACGTTGCTGTGCAAGAATTCCTTGAAGGAAATATAAATTTTACAGCAGCTGTTTATAAGGTAAAAAAATCTTGGGGAAATTTAGATAAATCATTCGAAAATCACAGGAATTGGCGAATTCAAATTCCGGAAATCTCCTCTTCAGTCCATTTTCAGTGGAAGTTATCCTATCGTTGGTGCAAGAAGGAGCTCGAGGAACAACTCGCCAAGAACTTTTACATGGTTTGTTCTTACCAAACGATACCCAGACCGTTTTCCGATCAATTTTACCAACATTAACGCAAAACAATTCAAATATACAGTTATTATCAGCAAACCGCATTTATATTCAGGAAAATTTCACAATTTTAACCACTTATCAAAATATCGCAACAAATATCTATGAATCAGGCATACAGAATGTGAATTTTCAAGAAAATGTACAAACTGCTGAAATAATAAACGACTGGATTGAAAATCAGACAAACAATCGAATACAGAATTTAATAAACCCGAATAGTTTGAACGGAAATACGAGATTAGTGCTTGTAAATGCATTGTATTTGAATGCAAACTGGACATATCCATTCAATAATCGTACAAAACGAATGGCATTTCATTTAGACAATGAAAATAGTGTTGAAGTGGACTTTTTATACCAAACAAATGATTTCTATTATTACGAAAATGCGGAATTGGATGTTAAGTGCCTAACATTACCATACGATGACAGTAATGTTACCATGACCATCATTTTACCAAACGCAATTGAAGGTTTAAACAACAATAATATAATTGACGACATTTTTGTTACACCGAAAATTCAAACACGACTGAATCTTACTGTTTTTTTACCACCATTTTCGATTACAACTGGCGATATTGAATTTATTCCAATTTTAAAACAAGTAAATTAAAATTCCTAGTAACTATTTAAAAAAAAATTAATTTGTTCGTAATTTAGCTGGGAATTAATGCAGCTTTTGGACCAAGTGCTGATTTTAGTGGAATTGATGGAAAAACAGATTTGTTCATCAGCCAAGTTGTCCAAAGGGCTTTTATAAACGTTACAAGAACTGGAACTGAAGCTGCTGCAGTAACTTCAGGTTTTTTTTCAAAAAATTCCGTAAAAACACGCTTTTTTAACTTTGTATTTCAGCTACTGTGACAACTACAGTTGTTAGTCCACCTCCACCAAATTCTTTCATCGTCAACCACCCCTTTTTGTTCGTTCTAAGAGATTCGAATGCAGGTATTTTGTTTGCAGGTCGTTTAAACACACTTTAAAATATTTAAACAATGATTACAAGTTACAATATGTACAAAACGTTAATTAAATACAAATGCAAGTGTATATCAACGTTATTTTAACCGAATGCCCCAAATATTCCATAATTAATTAAACAGTAAAGTGATTTTCTGTACCACACACCATATATTTACCATAAATTATGTGACAATATGACAAAATATGTATATTAACTGGAATATGGCATAAAATTAACATATGATTAGTTAAATTGTTAATAAATATTAATGGTCTTATTAGAAGGGAGCATTGCAATCCTAATGGTAATTCCAAATAGACTTATCAATATTTTTTGACATACATTATCAAATTTAATTATATATTACGACTTGTTTATCATTATATTTCATATTTTGTATTGTTTAAAACTAATATAAGTACACAAAAAGTCTGTGTTTTTCAGTCAAAATGGTTCATTTAAAATTTATGTACTTGTTTTCGATTTTTTCTTTTGGTTATTGTTCAAATTTAGATCTTCTAGTGAGTTGATAAATAGGAAAAATTCACTAATTAAATTAAAATCAATTATTTAGATAGAAACTGTTGATGGAAAAGTCCAGGGCTATGAAAACAAAACGCAAGATTTGAATAAAATTTATTATGCTTTCCGCGGAATTCCATTTGCTAAGCCACCAGTCGGCTCTTTACGATTTACGGTAAAATTTTGCACTTTCAAAGACATTTTGCCAAATTTAACATCGTTTAGGATCCTGTGCCTCCTGAAAAATGGACCAATACCTTGGATGGTAAACGGGAAGGCCCTTCTTGTACACCAATTGGTGGACAAGGCAGTGAAGATTGTTTGTATTTAAATGTTTATACACCGAAAATATCCACAAATTTGCTACCAGTGATGGTTTGGGTTTATGGTGGTTATTTTCTGCAAGGTTCTTCTAATTTTACGGAATTTGGACCGGATTACCTACTAGAAAAAGACGTTGTTTTTGTTAGTTTCAACTATAGATTAGGAGTTTTTGGTATATGGAAGAATTTTTAAAGAAATTATTCTATAAAAAGTTGTTTAGGATTTTTATCAACTGAAGACAAAGCTGCTGTTGGCAATTATGGGCTTAAAGACCAAATTTTGGCACTGAAATGGGTTCAAAATAATATCCAAAAATTTGGCGGAGATCCAAATCAAGTGACTTTGTTTGGACAAAGTGCTGGATCGGTTTCAGTGTCGTATTTAGTGCAAACTCCAGCAGCAAAAGGTGGAAAAAACATTTAAAATCATCTTTCCAAGCAATTTCGATTGTTTTTTAAGGTTTATTCCAAAGAGCGATTCTTCAAAGCGGTACAAATTTAGTTCCCTGGTCTTTAGCACAATTTCCACGCATTTCAGCTTTTGCATTAGCTCGCCAATTGGGCATTTTAACGAAAAACTCTTCAAAATTAATAGAAAGTTTGCGGAAAGTCGATATGTTGGCATTACAGAAGGTTTCCACTTCACAACTCTTTTTCGTAGGAAAAAACCAGAAAATTTTTTACGACAAAATTGTTTATTTTAAACTTTCAGCAAACTGTTGTAACAAATTTTTTGGATGGCTTCGTTTGGGCTCCAAGTTACAATCCAAAAAACGAACTCGTTGCAAATAACACCCATCAACTGTTATCTGAAGGAAAATTTAATCAAGTTCCATTAATGGTTGGATTTAATTCGTTGGAATCCGTTGCATTTCAAAATAGTACGTAGTAAAATAGTGGAAAATAATGTTTTATTATGAAAAAATATTCCAGTTATTGATTTTTTCCGTTTGTACACTTTGTCTTACGATATTTTCCCATCAAATTTATGCCCAAAAGATATGAACGCAAATTTAACATCGAAACTTTTGTGTGGCGTTAAAATTAAAGGCAAATATTTCAATTACGGTTCTGTATTCTTGAAAACTCAAAAACTGTACAAGGTAGAATTAAAATTTTTCCAGAAATAAGGGATTTGTAAGTGGTTTTTAGTTTGCTGCAGACGATTTATTTGTTCGTCCAATACATGAATACGTAAAACAAGTATCAAAATACGTACCAACGTATTATTATCGATTTTCCTACGAAGGATTGCTAGGAAATCCATCACGTGGCAATTTAAGTGTTACAGGAGTCGGCCATTCAGAGGAATTGTTTTATCTTTTCAGGAAATCAGATGCTATTCAAAACCCTTCAAACGAAGACTTAATAATTAGGCAACGATTAGTTGAAATGTGGACGAATTTCGCTAAATACGGGTAAAAATCTCTTAAAACCAAACTTTAAAACAACTAAAACATTTTTTAATAGGGATCCAACTCCAAGTCAAAGTAAATTATCTAAAATTTGGCCGAAATCCGAACCAAAACAACCGCAATATTTAAATATCGACGAAGAATTAAGCAATAAACGATTTTTCGAAAGGGATTTTATTCAATTTTGGGACAAATTGTATGAAACTTATGGAAATCCCCCTTACAGCACGTATTAAATAGAAATAAAACTGTTCATAGTGAATTCTTGCGTTTTATTTATTATTCCTTTTAACTGGGATGTGTTATTGAACTGGTAGGGTTGAGGCGCCAGGATGCTAGGCGTCGTGACACATCCAGGCGCGCGCTTTAACCCCCTTTGAAATTTTCGCGTAATAATACCATACACACATTCAACAAACTAGTTTCAATCAACGCAAAATAGCCCCTGATGGGGCTGAAGAAATGTCCTTTATGGAAATTGGGCTGGTTTGTAATTTTATGCATAAATTTCGTACGTAAATTAAAAAATTTTCAATAACACAAAATAATCAGCGAATTTTTAAGGTGTTTGGGGTGTCTGGCGTCATAATATGCACATTAAAATTAAAATATGTGGATAGTGATGAAGTTCGTGTGAACTTTTTTAAATTATCTATGGCTTTTGCAGCATGTAATCTACTAGTTAGTGCCCTGTTATTAGTTTCCGTTTTGAAGGTAAAATTATATACGTTTTTAATTTGTTTTCTGACTCATATTTTTCCACAGAATAAACATAAATGCGCTTTCCTTTACGCCTGTCTAAGTTTTTTAAGTTTATTCGCAGCCACATTACATATTGAAGGACATACAACGAGAAATGCGACCTTTTTAATAACATTTTCCGTATTTGGTGAATTTATCGATTTTATTTATAATGTCAAACATAATTAATACGTTTTTCTAGGTGTTTTGTGTTTGTCTTGGTTCTGTATTTATGGCGCTTATCAAGTATTAATCAAGGAACAGGCCGAAGAAATGGAGGAATGCGAACCATCCCCTATTTAAACATTTATAAATGTATTTCGTATGTTTGAAATAAAAAAAAATAGTGAATAGTAAACGCAGTTTTATATTTCCATTGAAATAAAATGGGGACAAGCTTGGAAACATTTGATTTATTTTCATTAAACAATAAAACACTGACTGATGTAGAAAAAATTGTGATAAATATTCCATTTGTGCACCAAATATATGTTAAGGAATGTTAAAAATAGTCACAAATCAATTCCTAAAACTTTCCTTCCTACTTTTTTGATTTCCACAATCAACATTTAAACTTAAAACACATCTATATGTAGAATTTAGGAAAATTTATTGTTGTTCATTGCTGCAGGCCTCTCCTCTCGCTTTTTGCTTCAACATTTCAGCCATATGTGTCCAATATTTCGCTCGAATCGTATCCACTTTCGTTTCCAATTCATGGCACAATTCTAATCCACGTTCCAAATTATAAACTTTATCGCCCACATCATTTCCAACTAATTCGTAACAAATATCGACAATGGCAGCTAATAATAATGCTGAACGATTACCATTCTGGTATAATTCTTCGCAAAAGTTACGAACTTTCGGATTGTTACTTAATCCTTCTTTATCGTGCAACAATAAACCTCGTAAATAATTCCATGCACTTTCGTTCTCTATTAATTCGTTTAAGCGATTTAATGTATAGTCTAATTCGCGATTGAGGACCTCTTCAGTGAAGCCAGTTGTATTATTAATTACGAAATATCTTTGATTCCAAGCAGAATTATTACGAACATCATTATTTAACAGTTTATCCACGTAATCTAATTCACCGTCGAATAGATTAAACGTTTTCAACACCCATTGCCTGTGCTGCCAAGCGTGGTAGTTTTTCTCCTCCTTTTCCAATGCTCGTTCGGTTAATTGTTTCTCTTTCGCTGGATCTTTTAGCCATTCGATTAAAACTTTCCGATGATGCCAAACTTGATAGTTTTTCTCGTGATTTAAAATGATTTTCTCCGAATATGCTAACTCCTCGTACAAGTCTTTGTTCAGTGCTTTTAATATATCACGTCTGTACTGCCAGACAGTATAATTAGCTGGATTTAAATCGACACAAGTTGCGGTTAATTCCAACGCTCTATCGGACATTTCTTGGTTTTGAACGACTGCCCTGAAATAATCGAAGGCATCCTCAACTGAAAATGGACTGTGTAATAAAATTGATTGGAAATTTGGTAGATTTCACCTACAAACTTCTGAATAATCGATAGCAACAATTGCATCAGGCCCATCGTCTTGTTTAACTGGTGTTACGTCGTTCCATTCAGGTCTATTTTTGTATAAAACATAATTACTATCGTTTTCAAACCCATCGTTACTATCGTCGCTCATTTCTTGTAGATTTTAAGTAATTTTAGTTAAAAATTAGTTGAAAAAATCGGTCTTTTGCTAAAAATTTTAAGGTTACGTTAAGTTTGACACTTTTGCAACCAACTGTACAAAATAAAGTAACTAGAACTGTTTCGACAGGACCGTATTCAAAACAATCACCCTTATTGAAAAATTTATTTTAAATCTTACTTTAATAAATATATACAAAATGTACAAAAATATAAGTAGTAATTATAAATGTAAAACTTATATATGGAAATATTCATTAATAAAAATGACAGTGATAAATATTAAAACTGGTATTATTTAATTCAATGGCAGTGATTCATGGAGCCATTGGCGACCACCACCTTCTGCAAAATCAGCTGCAGCATGATCTTGTCCACTGAGTACCCATTTAGTAGTTAAAAGACCTTCAACACCGACTGGACCACGTGCATGTATTCTCGCAGTACTAATTCCAACTTCCGCTCCAAGTCCGAAACGGAAACCATCAGCGAAACGTGAACTGGCATTGTGGAAGACGCAGGCGCTGTCGACACGTTGTTGGAAATTGGAAGCATTTTGTTCTAAAATCAAAAAAATTCCGTTATAGCCAAAAAAATTTTAAAAAGCCTCTTTTAATAGTACCGTTTTCTGTTACGATGACGTCAGTATGTCCACTACCATAAGTATGAATATGGTCAATGGCTTCATTCATATCTTTGACAACTTCAATACAGCATTCAAGCGCCCCATATTCATGTTTCATTGATTTAGCCAATGGCGGTCCAAATGTCAATAATTCATTCAAAGCTGGACCAGCATGGATGGTAACGCCCTCTTTCTTCAACAAATTACACACATCTGAGAAGAATTCACCATCCATCAAGTCACGATGTATCAGCAATGTTTCCATGGCATTACAAGCGGCCGGATAATCGCATTTAGCATCACGAATAATCTTCAAAGCCTTCTGCAAATCGGCTTGTTTGTCGACGAACACGTGACATATGCCTTCAGCATGGCCCATAACCGGTATATGTTGACTTTGCTCTTGTATACTGCGCACAAGTTCACTGGAACCACGTGGTATGATCAAATCGATGTGTTGTTCCATCGAGAGTAAATCGCCGATTTCTTCGCGAGTCGATACCAAAGAAATCGCATTTGGACAGCCAATGGTAGCCAGTGCTTCGTGGACGAGTTCCATCAAGGCACGATTACTGTGCGCCGCCTCTTTGCCACCTTTCAACAACAACCCATTACCAGAGGCCATTGCCAAAGCGGCAACTTGTGGCAAAGAATCCGGACGTGATTCGAAAATAACCAAAAGTACTCCAATTGGTACTGTGATTTGCTTCAATTCCAAACCATCAGCCAATCGGGTACGACGCAATACACGACCAACGTTCGTATGACTAGAGTCGGCGATTTGCTTCAAACCAACAGCCAAATTCTTCAATTTAGCTGGCGTCAAAGATAGACGCGATAAAAGCGGTTTTGCTAAACCGGATTTGGTTGCTTCTTGAAGATCTTTGTTGTTGGCATCCAGAATATCGGCTTGTTTGTTTACTAACAAATCAGCAAGAGTGTGGACAGCGGAAGCACGTTGGTCGGGTGTTAAAGTGGCTAGAAGACGACCTCCAGTACGAACTAAAAAACAAATCAAGTTAAAAAGAATTTAAACTGATTTTTTGAATCTATTAACCATTTTCTGCGACGACCTCTGTTGGCAAAGTACCGCCAACATTGGCATCCGTAAAGAAAGTACCGACTTTCCGTCCACTTAAAATCGTTTTAATCGCTTTATGTTGCATACCATTGCAAATGACAACAGTTACACCGCGATCCAATGCCCATGTGGCTGCATTCACTTTCGAGTCCATTCCACCGGTACCAACTTTCGATTTTTTACCAAATTCAATCGTATGACGCATATCGGAACTGAACGTATGCAAAAATCTCGCACCCGGTTCCCATGGTGGTTTACTGTAAATACCGTCGACGTCACTCATGAGTATCAACAAGTCACTTTGTACTTCAGCGGCTAACATGGCCGCCAAACTGTCATTATCTTTCAAACTAATACCGCGTTTACCCGGCTTACCGCCGATGGGTTCGTCGATTTGTGGTGGCGGCGATACGGCATCATTCGTATTAATGATTGGTACGATATTTAAGTGAATTAATTCGGATAAAGTACTAATTAGATTACGTCGCGTTTCTTCGTTATAGAAATCAGCTTTCGTGACTAAAACTTGTGCGATTTTCACGCCATATTGTCCAAACATGGCGTCGTACAAGGACATAAGACCACTTTGGCCCACAGCAGCGGCGGCACGTGGTTCCACCAGTGTGGGGGCTTCCTGTAATCACGTTATCAGACTGTGATAACATTAGAATGGAATTTTTTCACCTCTCGAGTGTGATCCGTTGGCGATAAAGTTTCTCGCATCGACAAGGACATCAACAGTTCCTGCGTTAGTTTCTGTTTACCGAACGCCACTGCACCACTTGTCACCATTATGCATTCCCGTCCTTCGTTTTGACATTCGGCCACTTGTTCCACAATCGATGCCAAACGGCCCAACGCTAAACCATGTTCGTCTTCGCGGGTTATCACAGCACTGCCCAATTTCACCACCAATCTTCTTGCGTACTTCAATTGGCTGCGATCGGAAAACGTCGAGTGCTTCTTATCGTACACGGTTCTTTTGTCGTAATTTGCCTGTGCCAGTAAAAAGCCATTTTTTATGTCGGTTATTTTGTTCGACATGATGTCTGTTTGGTGTTTTGTCGTCAACTGAATTGTTAATTCAGTTTTGCATATTTTTTTATTACGAACACGTGAATTACGAATGAATGTAATAAATAATTGTTAACCTTGGAGCATTTTTAATTAATTAACTTGCCAAAACACCTTTATACACGTGTAATATTCAAATCGGGTTCTTTGTTTGGCGCGCACGATAAGGAAATTTTTGTAAATAAATAATACGGCGCGTTTTTAAAATAAAATTTCTATTTCCAATAAATAAATACAAAATACAAAATGTTATCAATTTAAATTGCATGTGTTTCCTATATTTATTGTTTTTTTCATAATAAATAAACTATTAGTGCACTTTCTTCATTTATCTTAATTGTTTATTATGAAGAATTTAGAAAATCTTTATTACTGCCCGAAATTATCTAATAATTCCGAGAAAGTGATTAATTTAATTTGTTGTGCGGTATTTTTTTCTCAATTTGATAGTACTTTGAATTTGTTTATTTATCATTACGCAAATATTCGGCCGAACTTTTGCACTATATTCAAATATCCATCACCTATATTTCCTTGTCATTTTTTTTGATAAAATTTTTTCCAAAAGGTTAATGGTACCAAGGTCATTAATAAAAACATAACAAATCAATGAAATATCTTATTAATTAGACTTACTGACGTAAATGATGATTACATTTTAGGTCAATAATACCGAGATTAATGTACTTGGAAGAATCTAGTCCTTTGTTATAGAAAATTGATAAAATCGTACTAGTTCTAACAGGTACTACCCGATTTTTCGTACTTACAGTGGTGATTTTCGGCAGCCAAAGACGTGGACTTGTCGATGCATTTCTGACGCCCAAATTTCTGGATTTTAGGGCCGCAACTTGTCCTGGTACCCGAAAGAACCCGATACCATTAAAAGCCAACAACTTGTTGGAACGAATCACTCTGATCGGTGTTAACATTTTCGCTAATTTTCTCAAAATATCGAAATTACTCTTCCAAAATTAGCCAGCTTAATTTCTATTTCGTCTGACTTAAGATGGAACAAACTTAACTTTGGCAAAATAAACGTCTTACAGTGAATAATATAAAATTATAGGGAATCCATCTGATTAGGGACGCTACAATGATTGGGTACCGATTTTTTTGGACTATGGCCACAAAGAGAGCAACGTTTAAGTCAACACGTGATTATTGATGGCACATTGAATGTTATTTACACTTCTCCATATTATATACAATAAATATATATTTATATATAACACTTATCTATTACAGCTCGTGTATTTCATGTTGATATCTCTTATTTGGCTAAATTCAAGTATTTTCATTATATTATACCAGGCTTAATAATATATTGATAAGTATTTATAGTATTATACGTACATTAGTACCGTCTATAAAGTGATTTTTATCTGATCATATTTCGGATACAGCTCGTGTGTGCGTGTAAACAACAATAATATATAATATCAAAAAAATTATTATGTAAATAAATTAATTATTATTTAATTTTGGAAAGAGTTGTTGTAAACAAGATATATTGTAAAAATTTCAAGTCCGGTTCTGATTACAGTTCAAATATTTAGGGATTTATGTTTTATTAGTTTGGTAGGCTTGGCTACAACAAAATTAACCACATACGTGGTGTATTTTTTCAACTTTTTCCATATGAAGCATTTTTTTGATAAAATTTCTTTAATAAAATGAATTTAGTTTATTGTTATTGTATATTTTTTGTATATTTTAGTGGTGTTTATGCACAACGAATAGCGCCGGGTGTACCACCGCAACAATATGGAGTAACTACACAAATTCTTTCGAAAAAATCATATATTTTTGATTATTTTTGCTAGAATCCTCAGTTCCAACAACAGCAACAACAATACCAGCCCCAATACGGCCAACCTCAAGTTCCTGTCCAACAAATGCCTCCCCAACAAGTACCCCAACAAATGCCCCAGCAAGTGCCCCAACAAGTGCCCCAACAGCAGGTCCCTGTCCAACACCACCAGGTGCCAATGGGCCACCACCACGGTGGACAACAGCAAATGTTCAACCCCGCCAATATAGCCCACGAAAAACAGTGAGATAATAATCAATTTTTATAAATTTGTTGGATTTTGAACCGAATTTTTACAGACACATTCAAGAACATTTAGAAGTACCAATAGATACCAGCAAAATGTCTGAACAAGAACTACAATTCCATTATTTTAAAATGCACGATGCTGACAATAACAATAAATTGGATGGCTGTGAATTGATCAAGTCTTTAATACATTGGCACGGTAATTATTTCACGTAAATAAGTGTACTTTTGTGAAAACATATTCCAAACGTACTCTTTTTGCAATAATTTCCATTAAAACGCTTAAAATAAAACTGTCAAACCCATTAAGTGGACTGGTGAATTTTTTATTAATTCCGTTGACGTCAAAGTTTGCTTTCAGCAAAAATTGCACGTGCCCCAATATTTGTTTATTTCTTTATCGTGTACGAAAGAAAGATAGAAAATGTTGTACTGTATAAAACTGTACGAAAACAGTTTGTATATCGTTTGTTTGGCTTGTTCCGTTTTTGGTAATTGGGTGCTTTTGTCTTTGTTAATGCAGAACAGGGTAGCAAAGAGAAACATCCTCACCAACAGCAACAGGTTGAGGAGAAAGTGTTCAAAGACGATGAACTGATAACATTAATCGATCCAATTTTGAATGTGGACGATGTTAATCAAGATGGTTACATTGATTATCCGGAATTTATAAGGGCGCAACAAAAGGCAGCCGGTCAACAGAAACCATCTGCCTAAATTAGCGTATGTGGGTGTTGTTTGCTTGCAAATTTGCCATTATACAATAGAAACACACACCTATATAATATATACCACTCCAACCTTACTAAAATCACATTTAGAACTGGGCCAGTAAAAAGAGATACAAAACGACGCCATTTTTATGCACTTAGTGTAAAGTGACCTAAAGCGGTTTTCTATTTGTCATTTTGTGACATACGTTTTCGGCAATGTTTAAATATTTGATAAATATAGTATGTAAACGTATGTCTTTAACAAACTGAATTGGAAAGCTAGAATTTTTATACGCAAGTCTGATTTAACGGTTGTAACTAAATTTATAACTAAATTGTGACATTTGACATAAATTGTCAGTGACATAAATAAATTGACACAATTTATGCTGTAATATAAAGTCACTAAATATATAAAGTACCGCAATAGTCCGCCATGTTTGATCTATTATTAGGCGCCAAATTTAAATATTTGAATTTTCGACACAGCATGTATGACAGCAATACAAATTACATGTTTAGTGACTTTAATTACATGCTGTCACGAAAATTTAAATTTGGCGCCTAATAATAGATCAAA
>SSSI01001869.1:0-17608 GCA_004796505.1 Oryzaephilus surinamensis
CTTTGTAATCTTTATATTTAAAAAAATTAATTTTCGCCTGTTCGATTTGGTTTGGTTACAATTAAGTGATCCAATAACTATAGCCAATATTTGTAATTTTTTTTGTAAAAAATTAATTTCCGTGTTCTCTATTTGGTTTGGTTACAAGTGATTGCGAAAATTGCAGCCACCTTTTGTAAATTTTGGTTATTTGTTGATATTGATACATGCAATGTATTATTATAGCCATTTATGGAATAAAATCGAAACGACATTGAAACGGGTGCCATATAATGTAGCGTGTCACAGACAAACACAGACACACACACATGTATAAAATATATAAAGCTGTGGCCCAAGCCACTACAAAGGGAATAAGCACATTTCATGGCAAAACCTTTAGCGAGAACGGCCATGACAGCGCAAAGCTCCTAAGCCGGGGGGTTTAGGGAAGAAAGACTGCTAATAGAGCTTTCTGAGGCTTTTACCGGCGCGCTGAAACCCAATTCATGATCCAATAACAAAAGACAACTATATTACCGTCCGCTCGGACAAAGAGCCGCGCACCGTTTTAGGCCCAGATTGGATCATTGCGGATGTTTTTCCACATGTTACACCAACCCCATCCACAGCCACCCCCAGCAGCAGCATCATGCCACATTGGCATATTGCACAATATATGACATGGAAAACCAATTAAGTTCTTTTTGATGGCACAGAAAATTTTTTGTAATTATTAATTTTTTTTTTTATACTGGAATAAATGCAAAATTTTTCTCTGAATAATAAAATCTGGGCACGTTTAATATAAACATGAATGTTGTTTCGGGACAACATCCACTAATGTTATACAATATTACGGGGTTGATTTCTTTAGGGAAATAACAAGTTTTGATTATGTGCGGTCGCTGTTTGAATATCAAAACATATCGAGGGAATTTAACTTTCAACACTTGGCTTATTCAATATTTAGACAGTCTTATTTTACACTTGAATTATACAATGTTTAATGTTGATGTTTTAATTTAAATTTTTTAATTATATACATGTATATAAAATTCAATAAAAAGAAAAAAGACACACCTATAATATAGCGAGGAATTAATTTAAAAGATATATCTTTACAAATTCTACAAGTTTCTAACTTATGAAGACATCAAAAGTAAAATTAACAGAATCGTCGTCCATTTTATGTCTTTGATCATGTGTTTGAATAGCTTATATATACCTATATCTGCCTTTTATAATAACGAATGGAAAGATTGTCGTATATTAGACATTATCGTCTCACATATACCTAACTTGTATCCTTTTCATTCACTTTTCTCAAAATAAACCACTACTTCCCGTCTCTTCATATACAACATAAGAAGGAAACTTGGTGTTTAAGTTAAAATGATTAAATGCAATATATTATGCAAAAGCCAGCCAGTTTAATAAGATTTTTTCCCCAGCTTCATAATTTATTAAATTTCCAAAAATATTGTTAAATTCTATTATAAAGTTTATATGAAAAGTTTTTAATAAGAAAAGTGGAATTAAATAAAAACAGATTGATTGATTACTTGCGTATATTTTTTTAAATACAACTTTTAAAAATTTATTGTTTGCAAAACGTTTTCAAATACATAATACGAGTATATGTAGGTAGAACTAAAAAATCACATAAATCACAAAAACACATTTTAACGCATTATAATAAAGTGATATTGTTGGCAGACAATATACTAAGTTTGCCACTTTCCAATTCGCGCGTTTGCACTTCTCAAGTACTTAACAAGTAATACCTCTAATCTGTTCCCGTATATAAGCTCTTATATAGTACTTTAAGTGCTACTCAATTATTATCAAGTGGAGCTACTTATTGTTGTAGATTTTTAGGTCGGCAGGAATTATACTTGCAAGAAGTGTATATATGTGTATGTATATGTGTGTGTTTGTTCACATTTACAAAAGGGATTAGTATTCAAGTGGAAAACATTTACAGAAAGAGAAAAAATGTTAACATTAGAATGTGACTGTTTGTACCATTCAGAAAAGAAGAAAATATATACCTGGTGTTAATTACAGGCCAATTTCGGTTTAATCAAACGATAATTGATTAAGACCGCGCACTTGGGAAATTTGTGTGAATAGTTTACTTCATCGATTTACTCACATTTTACCACTTGTATTAAGTATCTTATCGTATATACAGGGTGTTTCAAAATATAAGTCAATATGTAATTTAAGGGAAACAGTTTTCTTGATTATTTTTACAAATTCAATCAATTTTGTGTTAAAATAATATAATGATTTGTTTGAAACCAAAAAAATTTGGGTTGAAATCACACTTCACCTAACTAATTGTATATACAGGGTGCTATTATATGAGCACAATATAAAAATTGAATGATTTTTATTTCGTTGATTATTTTGATAAATTTATTCGAAATCTTGAAAGTTTTATATTTGTTTGATAAGAAATTTAATTTTAAATCACCCTGTACATAACTAATTGTATATACAGAATGCTTCAAATAATACATTGGATGAGCAATATTTGAAAACTGAATGATTTTGCTGATTATTTTCATAAAAATCTCAAAAGTCTTAGGTTTGTTTTATAAGAAATTTAGTTTGAAATTAGTCTGTATACGCCTAATTATTCTATATACAGAGTGTTTCAAAATATATTTGGATATAATACTAAAACTTAAACGATTTTCATCATTAAATTATTTTGATTAATTTCTTTTTATTAATGTCAAAATTGTTATTTGAAATAATAAATTGATGATTTGCATTTGCATTAAAAAATTTAGTTTGAAATCACTCTGTACATAACTTATATACAGAGTGTTTTATACAGAGTAACATATACATATTACATGAGCAATATTTGAAAATTGAATGATTTTCATGATTATTTTGATAAATTTGTGTTTATTCTCTCAATATGTTAGAAAAGAAATTTAGTTTGGACTCACCCTGTATATATCCAATCGTATATAGTATATAGTGTGTGTTCCAAAATATATACGAGCAGTACTTGAAAACTGAACTAAATTTCTCGACTATTTTTGATCGATTATAGTTTACAAACTAGAAATTTTTATTTAAAATAATACTAACTGATTTGTTTACTAAGAAACTTCATTTGAAATCACCCTGTATAGTTAAACGTGTAGACGTTTAGATACATTTCACATTGAATTGGCTAATGGAACATACAGACTCAATAGTGCCGATTCAGATCAATTGCTGTTCTAACATATACAACTTAAACATAATACAAGTAATGTCAATTGCCTAAATGGAACTACTTTACACATTAAGTACTTATATTTGAAATATATGCGAAAAAAAATTGATTAAGCCAAAAATCATACCACAAAAGAACAAGATATACGTAATAGATAAAAACTATATAATCTGCAGTTGTTTTTTGTTTGAATATAAAAGGCGGATTATTCGGTCAAATGTCAAAGAAGCGCTTCAATATACTATTCTATATAGATATATATTTGAGACTGATTAAAAAGCGACATCAAAAGCTCTGTCTCTTCTTCTCTATACTTGAACATATATAGATATATATGTATGGGGTAAACGACAATCACAGCCAACAATCGCTCCCCAATTTATTTGGCATTGTTGTCTTTTTTCAATCGATATCCACTCTTTATTTTTCCCAACTTCTCTCATTTGTTAGTATATTTCAATTTGTGGCCTTTTATACTATATGATGACAATAATAATACCACTACACCCGTACACATACATATATATTTAAAACGAAAATTATTTACAAATCTTCAAACTGTGAAAATATACATAAATTGAAGATAAACCCATATATACAAGAAAAGGAAACCCATTGCACAAGTTGTAATAATAGGAGTAAAGCGGCTTACCATTATCACCCATTTTATTGAATAGATATTTTAAGAGAGTGGTGTGGAAAATGCCGACACACACACAAATTCTTACATAAAAACTGTATTCTCGATAATCGTTTCATATAAGCTGTTTGACGTATTATTATAGGTATGAATAAAGGTCCTTAACAAGCCATGCGTACATAAGAGATCGTTAGTTAAGCAAAACACTACCATTGTCACCTATTGTGTTGACAATATATACGCTCTTAAATATACCTTGAAGCACCCTTATATCGGATAGAATGTGATCGTGTCATTTTCTTGATAGTTTGTGGTTTCAGAGCGTTTGGACATGAAATTTTCGTTACAACATATACATATACATATATATATATTGAAATATTCTTATACGGGGTAATTTTGTGGTGAATTAATACAAGTTGTAAATGATTGAGTGGGTACAAATTTGTATGAGAGGGTGAAAACATCTGAATTATACTTTTCCCCTAAATGTTGTATACGTTCAGTATAAGTTTGATTTTCCGCCACTTCCCCCACTATTGCATAACAGCCAATCATGCCATCAGACTGAAATACCCCGTCACAAACTGAAATTACAGTCCTCCAATCACATCTCTGAGGTTTCAAGTCAATATTTGCTATTTTATGTGTATACTGTATTTTGTCGACTTGTTACGAGATGACGACCAAGAGCTTTTTGTCAAGTGATCACTATACAGATTTATGTTCTTATTTGAAGGAAAAACGATAAATGGCAACAAATCAATCATAAAGTTTGAAAAAAAATCATAAATTCAACAAAAATTAATCACAACCAATTATCTACATAATATATGAATTGTAATTAGCTGAAGCTTTAATTAACGACGTGAATATATTTTGTTTGTTCAACGAAAACGTTTTTTGTTATTGTCTTTCCATTTGAAGGATTGATATAGTTTCAGTAGACAAAAGAAAAAAAAAGAACTAAAAGTGCTTTGGATTGCTTAAATATCCAGTTTGGTGCACACAAAATATCCAACATTATCATTGGAGTGAAATAGCAGAACAAAACGAAAATTACCCCTAAAATGTCGGGATAGTCTGAAATAGCAATGAGAGAAGACAGAGCGAGAACGTTTCGTGAAAACAAATTGCAAAATTGTGAAACGTGTAAAATGTATCCACATGGTATAGAACATCACGGTTTCGCTAACTTTATGTTACATATATATATAAAACCGTTATAAGGGGTGAAACAAAGATAGCATTTATATGATATGGCCTGTGTTGGGACGAGAAAGAAATACAGAAACAGGTAAAGTTTAGGGGTGTTTCAGGCAAACTGAAAAGGGAGGTGTCTTCAATTTCGCCGCCCTCTCTCATTTCAACAAGCTAAATCTAAACACTTACCACTGGTACTTCGTCATAGACAATCTGACTGTATGGTTTGTTATTGCCAAAATATTACATTTACCAAAAAAAAATAAAAGAAATTGTAAAACTATTCAAAATTGGCGCCCCTCAATATTAAATATACAAAAATTGAGCTGTGTTTTTGGAAATTGTGTGCTTCAACCAACAGTGCCATAAAAATGCAACAATAATAAAATTGCAACAAATTTAATTGACAAAATTTATAATAATGAGTTCCCCAATACGTGAAATTGAAGTGAATGTGGTATCAAGTCCGGAATCGACTAGTCGCAATAATTCCCCGGAACCGGATTCCTATCGGCTAATAAATCATTCGACACCAAACATCACGTGTTTCCCGTTGATTAAGACCAGCAGTGATGATGGTGATAAGATTAAAGATAAGGATAATATTGTGGTTGGTAAAGCAACGACGGCGACACAAAAGAGTGCCGGCGGTTCAACAAATTTTTCAATATCGAGTATTTTGTCAAGGACTGAACCGACGGCGAAGAAATTAAATAGTGTCGGTGTTAATAATAATTATTCTGGAGTGCAAAGTGGACAAAATATTCTTGAAACTGGATTGTCAACGACCACCACCGATAATGCCGTATTATCTAGGTAAAAAAAACTAATAATCATTAATAAAATCCTATTACATAATATAAAATTTATTATAATTTTTGGAAGATATACCTATTATACATAATTTCAATTTTAATTAATATTTTTATATTATGTTTGTTTTGCAACCACACAAAAAATAAATAT
This sequence comes from Oryzaephilus surinamensis, assembly GCA_004796505.1. Taxonomy (NCBI): domain Eukaryota; kingdom Metazoa; phylum Arthropoda; class Insecta; order Coleoptera; family Silvanidae; genus Oryzaephilus; species Oryzaephilus surinamensis. The sequence goes on from SSSI01001869.1 coordinate 6,033, forward strand.
ACAATATACATATACTATTTTAAATTTAATTAAAAGTGATTTATCGAAATAATGTTTTTATTAAATAATTGAATGTGTTAAAAATTAAATAGTTAGTAGCAGGTTTTTGAATCAATATTTGAACGAGTTCCCTTGTGGCAATCTGCCTAACTTAGTCTATTTATCCATTAAATTTGCATCATCAAGTGTTCTTCCTCAAAAGGAGAAAACTCGATGAACGGAAGAAGACTTTAGACTTCCGTAGTATTCCCTAAGAAGCTTATCAAGACCCCGTTTAAGTGGTTCGATATTGCTACATGATCAGTAAACAACTTACTATCTCTCTTTAACGGAAAATTTTTCTTTGGAAATTCATTTCCTCGCACTTTACAATTTATATATATTATACCTATTAGGTATATATTTTTTAAAACATTGGTACAATTGTTTACAAATTGTACACAGAAAAAAGAAAAAACAAACAATTGTTTGTTTGTTTTTTTTTCTTATTCGTCATTATGCTTTTTCTAGATTGGGCCTGATGTCACATTTTGGAGCTTTAGCGGCGGCAAGTAGTCGATATGCAGCTTTATGTGGTGCACCAACAGATCCACGCACTTTACCATGGTATTGGGGCCGAATACCAACACAATTATCACAGGACAAATCCAGTCCAAATGGTAAGAAATATAATTTAAATTGTTCACAAATTACATCATTTTTGTATGGCTTTAAAAAAAAACGTAATTACGTAAGACGATTTAAGTTACTTTATTGTTCGGGACAATTATATTCAAACTATATAAACTACATTTTAACGAATATAGAAAACACTGTCAACGGTGTTCCAATCCGCATTTGTACGGCTTACGTCGATTAGACTCAAACTTAGCGTGTAAGGCTTCCTGAAACCATTTTCGTGCTGTTTTAATACCATCTCAAATACAACAACTCAAATCTGTTACACATTTTAAGATTAAACGTCACTAAATTTCAAACGGAATCTTATATAGGTATTACTTTATATGGTTTTGAACTTTTGAGTGAAAAATAAATTCCTTTTTACACGACCCCTACCCAAAATGGTACAAAAATCAAAAGATAGTTACCTATTTTAGAAACAAGTGTGTGGTATTATACTCGTATATCACACTAGTGTGATATATAGTTTTATCATTTGAAGAAGGAAAAACCATTGTTGAAGTTTTTGTTACGGTCAATGTAATAAATTGCGAATTATTCAAAATAACCAGTTATGTACTTAATTTAATTTTTGCGCCTCCGTCCGTATTTAGTCGTTTTGCAATCGCGAAAATCGTCTAGAAACTGCGTTTTTCCTGCCTAGGCAGGCAAAATGAAATCTAGTGCAATTTACGTTCCCACTGATTCAGAAAATGAATTGATTTGACAGATGTCAAATGTGTCAAGTCGAAATATTGTTTATTAAATTAATTGTTTTATTTAAATAATTATTGTCGGCGCAAAAAATATTGTGTTTTATGCGTCTAGAAACTCTTTTGCGAGTGTTCGTATGTTGAGGGCCTCGGCCTGCGGCCTCAGCCCTCAAAAAACTCACACTCGCAAAAGCTCAGTTTCTAGCCTTATAAAACAAATAACTATTAATACTCTCTTAATTTAATATTCTGAAAAATAGTGAATATAACCCAAGCTAATAGGTACGTATCATCATAGCAACATACAAATTGCGTAAAACTGGAATGATAAAACCCTATCATCACGTTTAGAAGTGATGTCTTCACACCTTACGCAATTTATAAGTTTCCGCAGTATGTTACTATGGAGATACTCACTAGTTTCCGTAGGGGACTAGAGGTATAAAAAAGTTTTAACCTAACTTTTAATTTATATATTTTTTAAATTTTAATACTAATAAAATTGCAACTTTTATCATTTGAGAAAGGTAAAGCCATTGATAAAGTTTTTCATTAATCAAATTAACTCGTAATTAAAGATACCTAATTCTCAATTTATGACATTGACCTTAACATAGATATATCACACTAGTGCGATATGGTATCGCAATCTTATGGCATATACGCATATATTGGGTTTGTTCCAATTGTCCACTAATCTCCACGTTACAGTCAATTCTATATCACACTAGTGTAATATAACAATAACAAATAATAAGTATTTAGGCTTACAAAATGAAAATCACATGGAATCACCATGCATGGTTTTTTATTGAATAGGTTAACTATTTAACCGACTATTCACGATAGGAGCCGACGCGAAGGCGGGGCTTAGTCCGAAACCAATTTGACTAAATTTTTTGGGTTAGAACTTAGAAGTTAGAACTCACTAAATTTTTGTATATTGTCGGATATGTTCCTAACAATTCTAGTTATTTATCTTATCTTAGTAAGTTTCTCAACACAATTTTGTTCATTACATTTGTCATTGTCAGTTTAATGAATGACAAAATTTGTTTCAACAAATTTAAATTTAGGAACTAGGTTCTGGCTAGAGTTCTGAACATGTTACGATTGAACCTATTCAATAAAAAAATCTTCAACATGAAACCACCAAGTAATTAATAAATATGACACTTCTGTCTCTTACATTACATATGAGATTTTACATGTGTGACTTCATATAACACTAGTGTGATATATTACATCAAATTCTGAACTTGTCAGAATTAAAAAATTGAATTTCTTAATGGTTATTCGTCTATGTTTGGTTTGTTAAACTTCACATTCGCATGATATTTGCATCTTTTCCACACTTGTTATGATATACAACTATTTCCAGGTGGTTCCACCAACGATGATCAATCACCACCACCATCACCACGTGACCACCAAAATGTGGTCACAAACAATACGGAAACAAGTCGATCTTCCCGCCCATCATCACCATCGGATCACCAACGATCGCCGCCTGGCAGTCCGCAACAGCACCACCACCATCATGGCACTAATAATGGCATGCTGTCGACATCACATCCGGCATTTCTCGACCAAAATTATTTACGTTCGAAAAGTCCATACCGTGAATCGGACAATATGGTGATCGATGAGGAAGTGGAAGAGGATGAAAGTGATTATGACAACGACAAAGACAAAAAAGTGCAAAACTCCAGTATGAGTCCCGGCGGTACAAATTCATTAACGAATAAAAGGAAAAAGAAAACACGTACAGTATTTTCACGGTCGCAAGTTTTCCAATTGGAGTCAACATTCGACATGAAACGGTATTTATCGTCATCGGAACGTGCCGGATTGGCGGCCAGTCTACATTTAACAGAAACCCAAGTGAAAATCTGGTTCCAAAATCGTCGCAACAAATGGAAGAGACAATTAGCCGCCGAATTGGAGGCGGCCAATATGGCACACGCCGCACAACGTTTAGTTCGTGTACCGATTTTGTACCATGAGTCGGCCAATTCGTCGATTCGACATCCGTTCGATCAAAATCATCCGTTGGGATTGCATCATCCGTTGGACGGCAATCGGGATGCACCGCCCGGTACCACCGCCACCCCGGTGGCGGTCACGTCCACCGGTTATCCCACAAGTTTGTACTACCATCATCAAGCGGCGGTGGCGGCGGCGGTGCACAGTTTACCATCAAGTCCTGTTAGCAGACCGCCAATGTCTGGACTTGTTTAGGAAATTAAATGATCCCAATTCGTTTTTTTTTTTGAATGTCTTGTGCAAAAAGTGTGTAAGTGTGATTGTGACTGGACAAACAATATGTATAGTTTTTAAAGCAAATATAACGCTAAATTCGTGATATAACATTATATAACAATTAATGGAACTTGAATTGTTGTAGACAAAAAAATCTTGTAAATATTGTAATTGTATAACATTTTAATTTATTTTCAATGTAGCTAATTGTACATAATTTGTAAGCTACCGCAGTTACCTATTATACCAAAAAAAAATATTATACTGAATTATATGTATTATTGTGTAGTAAAATTTATTGTTATTGGCAAATAAAGAGGAAAACAATTTAAATTGAAGTTATATTATTTTTAATAATAATTTAAAAGAAATAAACGGGGTGAATGTGTGTGTATGTGTAAAATGTGTGTAATTCGAGTCAACCAGAAATTTCCTATTAAAATAATGGTGAAGCCATCCTTCCCATCCATCCACCATCAAGCACATTGTGTTCGATAAAGAGTACCAGATGTTCACAGAGGGACATGATTAAAGTTAAACTCGAATTAAAAGCAATCGTTATTAATCTGTTCAAAGATTTGATTGTGACAGATAAGTTTAATTGTAAACCAAACTGGTCCCATCACCATTAGAAAAATTTAGTTAATATAATTTTTACAACTATTAGTATTATTGATTTTAAATTGTACTTTTAATGGCCCCAAGCTATAATCGAACAATGAATTGGTTTGTTCTCTCAATAAAATTTCACATCTTTATTTTACAACCCCCACTGGTTTCTACAAATGTTAACTTGTAATTAACACACTTTGAATTCTACAGATATAATTGTACAGTAAATGAGAGAGTGTGAAGAAAATCGGGAACAATATATTATATTGTGTTATTTTTCTATTGAATTGTTGTGTGTGTGGGGCGGTCCATTCCACAGGCATACATTTTTTTATTCCAGTCACAAAATTCGTATTGTTATTGAATAATATTTAATCCGGTAAGTACGGCCTTCCTTTTCACACTATATGTTTAGGTAATAGTTTACTTCGGGGTGGTAAACTATTATATCAAAATTGAAGGGTGCAGTTGAACATTTTTTTATATTAGAAAATTCAATTAAACAGCCGAATCAAATTCGATCTCTTATCGATTTTCGACCATAAAAAACTGACATCCTATTATTACGTAATGAACTATCGTGATGATTTTTAATTTAAAAAAAATGTTGAACAACAGTTGGGTGATTTTTAAATTATCAATTATTTTAATGAAAATTTTTTACATGTATTAATTTTTTAATTATATAACTGCATTATATATTTCGACCAACACTTTTTTATATATGTATATACGTACGTAAATGCATATTATCGTTTTATTTAATCAATTTGTAAGATGTTATCAAAAAACATTACATTATTGCAATTTTCAAGTAATATTACAACCCCGGCTTTTAATTAATTTTATAACCATCAAGCTTTATAACGGTATATTTATTATTTAATTTATTAATAAACATCAAACATATTTTTTTAATAAAAAAAAAACAGCATTGATGTTTATCGTTTATTAAATACATACAATATTTCTGTATAAAAATGCTGGGATTAAATTAAAGTGTAAAACATTTTTGTAACGGCATTATTATATGTGAATATATAAATAAATTATGTCTATAAACAAATTAATTAGCAATTTATTACTATGTGCAAATGTCGGTCTCATCAATTATGCGAAAGTTTTTATGATCCATTTTAAAATAAAATTAGGATAATTTCCCTTCGTCGAAAAAAAAACAAAACAAAACCCAAAACAACGACAAGTTTCCGGTTCGAATACATTTCTAATTAAATAGATGATTTTTGTTTGCTTAGATAATCATTTAATAGGTCCTTTATATTAACCAAACATGCCTAGTTGCCCTCCCTTTAGTACTGTTTGATAAATATCTTAGATTTTATCAATGGACGAACATACACGCGCAAACCCATTCAAAAAAAATAATATATATATTTATTCAATTCAAATGACTGCAATTTAAATTTTTGACTGTTATTACCTACCAATTAACTTTGTGACTTTTCTATACATATACAAGAAGTAATTTTCGTGTAATCTTATTTTCAACAATTTTTCAACAGTAAGAAAAAAATACATCCCCAAGTGTCGAATTTAACACGTCTGTTTTTCAATAAACACCAAACTAGATTTATATAAAAGGTGAAAAAAATTCTACAAACAACATCCATAAACGGATAAGGGTCAAATTTACTAATCCATTATACAAATATAATAAAAAACACTCAAATACCATCTTATAGCAATATTAAATGGCAGTTAAACAATTTCTAAATTGGAAATTTGGTTTCAGAAATCAATGGAACATGTGGTGGGTGCGAGTGAAATGGAGAAAAAAATATATAATTTGTAGGGGCTGTAACCTAATAATGAAATAAATTCGAGTTGTAATATTACACTCTGCTCTCTGTATATATGTATATAAAAAGCCCTTAAAACGAGCTTTCTTTTGTTGCTTAGGCCACCCCTAAAAAAAAAATTACTGATACTCAAATTTCAGCAAGTCTTTTAATAGTACTCAATAAAAAATAAATTTCTTGTAGCATTAAATGACACACAAATTAATTTAAATACAAGTTTTACGAAAAAAAAAGAATAATACTTTTGCGTCCAATTAATGCACACTAATAACTATTGAAATATTTCTATTGGTCGATTAGTTTTTTTATTTTTCAAATATCTATTCATGCTATTGTTTCACATAAGCTAACAATGTATATATAGTATAGTAGACTGTATTTTTATTCTATATTACCCCCCATTGTCTTTTGTTAATTTTTAATTGCGCTTTTTCCATTCATATTGTAGTTTAAAACGTCCATACGGAGAGCTTTTATAATAATGGCACACTCTAAATTAATTTCCTCTGTTTTATTATGCATATATTGTTAATGTCAAATTAATTGCTCCCTTTGGATAAATTTTTGGGTTGGTTTCGACTATTTTTCATTTTTTTGTTTTTAGTAAAAACTTGTTCGGAAACTGCTATATTTTTTACTATTAACCATAATTAAAGTTCGATAAAAACCAAAGCAACTTTTAACCATATAAGGATAGATAAATTTCTTAATTTTTAAAATCAAATAAAAATTAAAATACACTTCACATTATTTTATTTTGTATTTATTGTTTCTTCTTAGTTTTTCTTTAACATGCATTATAGAAAGAAATTGCATATTATTTATAAATGACGAGTATAATCAAATATCAAAAAATAAGTCTAAGTCTATATAATGGCCATTTGCTCCTGTCACACTTAAAATCGTGGCTTAACTAAGCTGTGCTTGAATTAATATTAATTTAATTAAAATTTAATTTAATGTAATTTTTTTAATTTCTAAGCTGAAGTTTAAGCGGCAGTCAATGTGTGGCTTTAATGTACTGATCGAAACATCGGTTTAAGCCGAGATTTAAGCCGAGTTTAAATGTCAATGCAAACCAAATATGTTATTTAGGCGTTACTTAAATTTAAGCTTTAATGGTGCAAATAAATTGTATTAAATTTTTGCATGGTATTAAATATTTAATTCACCATTTTGACCAATCAGATTCAAGAATTCGCTCATTTAAAACCCTGTCAAAATTTAACCGTGTTATGTTTTTCTGCAATTGGGGTAGGCTTTTTCAAAATATAAACAAAAATAACAGAAATTTAGACTGACATTTAAAAATACAAAACTCTATTTAGCTATTAGATACCTAAATAACTCAATAATTTATAGCAATTTCTTTTAGTTTTTCTTTAATATTTTTAGAGAAAAAAATGCATGTTATAACTAACGATAAAATTTAATCAACCACTGTTGAAAATTAATCATTAATATTAACATTCGTAATTAAAATAATCTTTTATCATTTAATGAAGCAAATATTTATTTATTTCTTTAATTTTATATATTTTGACAGTTTCAACTCTTTGAGAACATTTTAATATCAAAATAGATTCTTAGACTCCAAAAACAATAGATAAAAACAACTTTTAACTGCAAGGAAAGATAAAACACTAAATTTTTTTAAATTAAATAAAGATAACAAGAAAATTAAGATTGACAAAAGTTGTTAACAAAGTAATAACTGTATTAAGACACATTTAAAATTGTGACACTTAGTAATTACATATTTTAATTTATTCATTAATTGGTTAATTTACTATAAATGGCTAATATAGGTACTATAATTAATGGTTGCTTTTTAGATTTTCTTTAATAATAACTTCTATAATCTATACGATAGGACAAGATTGCATGTTATAACTGACGATAAAATTTTATCAACCACTGATGAAAATTAATCATTAATATTAACATTTGAAGTTAAAATAAACTTAAAATGACAAAAGAATGAAGACTGGTAAAATTGTTAACAAATTAATAGCTATAGGCTATAGGTATTTTTTTAGGCACATTAGAAAGTGTGACACTTGATGAACTATATATTATATTTATTGGTTATTAAATGGTTAATTTATTAATCGGCTAATTGGTAATTAATTATTGGTGCTTTTTAAGATTTATTTGAATAACTTCTATTGAAAATGATATCAAATAATAACTGACGATAAAATTTTATCAACCATTCATAAAAATTAATTATTAGTTTCAACACCACCAGTGGTTAAAATAAATTTTTATCGTCTTTATCATCAAATAACTATTTCTTTTAAACTTTTTCCATATTTCAAGTCTTTTACCGAAAAATTTGATAAATTCCCTCATCCAAGTATCCAAAATAGCACAAACAATCACTTATGCATAAAATCTACCGATGATTTTCTCCCTGAAGTCCGTTTAGAAGCGAAACTGCTAAAATGCACATTTTGTATGTATGTGCACTTAAATCAATTAAATTAGTTTTACCAGCTGGTTGATCACACCAACAACGACACACACATACGTTCAGTTTAGGCATGCATGTAGTAATATATTAATAAAATGTAGCCATGTAGATTTTGGGTGATACAGCAGTGACGGCATCAGATAATATAAATGAGTGTTAAATGTGGCCACGTGCTTAATGCTTATATTCGGTGGTCGGAAGTTGGTAGTGGTTGGAAACGAGGGGGTCTGTTTATTAATGTACTTACTTGTGTGTGTGTGTGTTTTGGCTATATACACATGTACATGTATGTGTGGAGAGAATGAAACCATCAAACCATTCCATTCCTGTCCACTAGAAACATCAACACGACAAGCCTCTTCCTTATACCATCCAGGCTCGATGGAACATATGTTCACATTTCTTAACGACCGCTAATTAATATATCTCCAGAATTTCGTACAACTACATATACATATATAAATACTCGTATATATAAATGATGTCAGAATTTAAATTGGAAAAAAGTTACAATCGAATTTTGCATACAATTTAATATAATCATTGTTGACAAAAGAAAATATATACGTATAAGCGAAGTGGCGACGAATATTCGATTAAAGGAAGTGAATTGGAGGCGATGAAAGAGTACCGATTGAAGTATTTTTCATCGCACATATACATATATATATGTTTGATCTTCTTCAATAGAAATGTAACGTCTTGGAAAAAGAACTTCGGTTTTATTATACCTTTTTTGTGTGATGTTAATTGAAATTCTTTTCATTGAATTTCGCACACCGATTTTTCCCATTTGAATATAATAAAATACGTGTATTTCAATTTTGAAACATATACATACATAATATCGTTATTATAGGTAATTATTTGTGCGTGTCGATAATTTAATTTTGAATTTTTTCGGAAAGAAATATTCGTAAAGCATAACGAAAACAATTCATCAAAGAAAATATTAGGTAAAAATATCTAAAATTGATTGTTATCGAGCTTGATGACCACAAAACTATATACTATATATATAAATTACGAAATTAGGACCACACAAATGGCGGACGTAATTAATTTTCTAAAGAAACATATGTGTCCTTTTTTCCCGTAAGCGTGTTAAACGAAACAGTTTTTCAGTTTGTTTTTTTCGTGTATAATTTATAATTTTTCTGATAAAATTGAATCATTTTATGCGGTTACATTTGAAACAATATTATAATATATGTTTTGTTATCAATGCTGTGGTAATATTTAGAGTTGAAAAATTGTTTTTATTGACCACAAATTTGTAACATTATATTATTGTTTATTTTACACAATTTAATTTTTTGATTTGATTTGTTCTATTAATGATTATTAACAATTTAAACAAAACCATTATAACAGAGTAGTATAATTTAATACTATAATTTATCGTTATTTACTGATAACGCATGAAATATAAAGGCAAAATAATGCAATTTATAATATAACGACTGAATTTTCCATTAATTTAATTTCGTTTTGTTACTGTTTTCCTAGATATTTAATTTCATATATATGTAGTCTATATATTAATTACACTTTTAATGGTAGTAATTAAAACTCGCTATCATTATTATTACTGTGGTCTCTTTTGAGATTGATTACAAGAGTTATACATATACAACACCCCCCTTTTCACTTCCCATCACATATTAACGTATATATTACGTTATACATATATAAATAATTTTACATTTTTTCCACGTATCATATTTTGTTTTGCGCACCTTTTTTTTTATTCTAATGGACAAAGTATTGATCAATTTATATGAAAATTATATCATTAAAAAGGCCACCGGCATATTTTTATATTTGTTAAAAAAATAACAAACATTTTATAAAGATGAAACATTTTTCATATATTAACTATATGTATATAGGGTAGAAAAAGGACAGAGAAAAAAAACAACCATTATACAAATTATACTTTTTTATTCATAAAAAAAGGTTCAAGTGAGTGTTTTCGACCGTAATCACTTATATATCATACACATAAAGTTTTGCAACACATAGTATATAAAAAAAAAGAAAAGATACATCACTATTCAGTGATGTTGTATATTTTTCAGCAGCCTCTCTTCAACTACACATATATATGTATATGTGTATAAAGCCAAAAGAACTGTACAACAAGACGAGAATAATAGAGCCACACGAACTGATCGTTATTCTGTCTACATTTAGGGGTGATAATAGCAAATGAGAATGCAGATTAAATGTGCCAAAGAAGGTTTAATTTTCAGGGAAATTTTAGCGGATTTTTGCACTGTGTAACATGTAATACTACTAGGGTTTCAGTACTTTGTGTCTTTCAACACACACTGCCATGCAGATGGATAGATTAGTGGAAAAAGTCTACTGGGACAAAATGGGTTTTTGTTAAGGATATATTTTCTCTGATGATGATTTTTGTTCTCGCTTAAATGACTGAAACATCTACGAGAATTATAATTAAAATTGCACAGATGTAAAAAAAATGTACCCATTTTGATGGCGAAAACATTATTGCAAGTTAATTGGGTGTATATCGTGGGTAGATATATACGAGTATATCTATATACATATATGTTTTAGTAGAGAACAGAGTAGTAATGAAACAAGGGTGTTTTTAGATGGATCAAAAGTATATCGGTTGCTATGTGACCATTGATTGATGTGATTTTAACGCACTCATTAGTTGCGAGTGTGTATTTCCAGTTAAATATACAGGGTGTTGTCCAAAATTTGCCAATATTTCACTGACGAAATCTTAACTTGGAATTAACCAACGAAAATTTTATTATATGCTATTCGGGTTGACTAGAAAAAATTTCACTATCTATAGAAGTCTTATTTACACAACTGAAACATTATTATCAGTATATAGTATATTCATTTAAGAAAAGATTACAAATATTTTTTTGACATTTTGAAAAATCACTTATTTTTATTGATGTTAAAATAAATGGTTTGAAACACCAATAAAAGAGCAGTATTTTTAAAAACTTTATCAAAATTGTTAAAAGGTGAATTCTAATGTGA
>SSSI01001872.1:0-24916 GCA_004796505.1 Oryzaephilus surinamensis
AAATAATATAAATAAAGGAGTAAATAATTAACTAAGATACTGTAGGACTGAAAAAAAATTGCAAATTAACCATCAGGAAATCCCGAAATCCTGAAAACATATCGCAATTCCATAAACTTTTAAAAGGCCAAGTGCGGCCAAAGCAGTTTCGGCCGACCTTGTCAGAACTAAGTAGCGCTACCACTTTAGAATGGAGCTGCTTGTAAAGACAAAATGATATCCGAACGTATGTCTTGATTTATAACTCATTTCTGTACATCGCATCGGCTAGCCGTACCCAAAGCGTAAATCTATATCTAAACAAAACTCACGGCGCGTATACATATAATATAGGTATTGTATAGTCGTGGTGAAGAGGCTGTTGTATGGTAAATAACTAAAGCTCTAAAGCCGTTAAATATCTATCATTTTATAATGAAATAGTTAACAAGATATTGTTTCAATATTACTAATCATTTTTATAATTTCCTTAAATTTTTGGTACGGCCTGGCCGACCTTGCCGTCCCTGACGAGCCGTCACTGCAACTAAGTGTATATATACTATTATATCTATGTCTCATATCTACATAAAATAACGTTTAATTAATTTTGTATATAATGCAATGTTTTTGGACACAATGACTAGGGTTGGTTTTGAATATGAATGGTATTATAATATTCAGACAGGCATATAATGTTGGCTTGAATACTGGAATTGCGCTACAGTTGTTTTAATAAATGAATTTGACCGCAAAATAGCTTACGTTTCCGTAACATGTAATATGAATGAACAAACACTTGATAGTTCGCTCACTTGTCTTGAAACACGCGGAATGGGGAATAAATTGCACCATTATACCACCCCACATTATTCTCTGTACTGTTTGTGTCAAATTATTATAGGGTTAGTTAAGAACAATTCAGATACGAATGGCTAATAATTGGATATTGGGGTGGCAATACAACGCATATCATCCTTCTAAGAATACAATAAATTACATGTATAAATGAATCCATTTCAGTTGTGATTCAGATTTTGAAATTTCTTTTAAATTATAGTCCAACAAAATCAAAGAGATTTTCTTTTTTAAAGAACGCTAAATCATTTTCTTGAAATCTATTCAAAGAGACTATATTCTAATTTTATTGGTATATAATATATGTGCATTGTGCCAGTTTTTGGGACAAAATGGGAGTGAATCACGTCTTTATCTAGAAATGTGAATTGGTCTGCCAGTTCCACACACACACACATGCACACATATTCACATATACATATCCTCACATCCTCTAAAATACTCCCCAACTCGTTCCTCGTCACTGATTGACATTTTGAAATTGATTGCCAATGCACTATGAATACGTAATGTCTTTTGAATATACATATACGAATGTATATCCATGGAGAATATTAGCGTATTTTGCCATCACACTATAGCCATAATGATTTTTGATGCAAAAGGTAAAACAGTGGCACGTATGTTACCGTTATTCCAGAAAAAAAGGTGGAATTCCCTTGGGATGATTCGAAATGTTGGATAATGTGACTTATGTGTATGGGTCGCATATATTGACAACGCCGAAATATGTATATGGGGCTTCTATGCCACCGTGCCACCCATTTGTTTTATTCAGACAAGCAACAGCTCTGGTTACTAAAAGAACTGTATATAGATATACGTATTGTATGTGAATAAAGTAGTATGAGTTATCCAACTCCCAAAGGGGGTGTTCTATGTCAATATGTAACGGAAACGTGAGCGTGAATCTTAATCATTTTTAATGTTATATGCCACCGTTTCAGTTTTCCCCTTTTCCCGATTCCTAAACCATCAAACTATGTTCAACTTTTGACGTTATCTTTGCTGTATAAGTAGTTCAGATATTAATGATGGACTATTATGATTTTATATAATCGTACATTTCGAAATTAAACGGAATTTTGCTTAAAGAACACATTTTCCCATATTTAGTGAAATGCAAATTATAATTTTATATTGTATAGTGATAGTGTAATATTTTAAACTTTAAAACCCAAAAAATAGAGTCTTTTGCTACTAAACCTTAACATCTGGCGAAATTATTATTTGCCTACACTATATTGCAAAAAGAAAATAATAAAGATTGTGAAAAGCGTGGAAACATCAAAGTACCTAACACCATCAAACATACATATAATGCAGTACCTAAATATACATATATCTACATGTGGGTGTATTTTTATATTCATGATTCCACCTTAGAACTTTAGATATATTTTCATATATAACGATATGAGCACATTGAATGCAAATACAATTGTTGGATAGAGTTCTTCGCCATTGTATAAGACATATAATATTTTCCTTTCGCATATAACCGTATAATTATTCTCTGAATATTCAAATATCGTGCCAGAAAAAGATAGCTACATAATAAGGATATATAGGTATATAAAGGAAAAAGAAAGAGCTTTTGAAGTTTCACGAATTATTTTGAATTTAAACATCTGCGAGTTCATTAGTGGCGGGGGTCCTAAATAATGTGTACTAACGAATTTCCAACCTCGTTCTAACATTCCCAAGATGGGAAAAATTTTTTCGCCCTCCTTTAAATCATTCCTAATTTGTTAGCTTTCGCAGACAATAAATGGGTGTGGATGGGTAAAGGATAAAAGCGCGTATTATGCCCTTCTTTTAATTGCATTATACGTTAAAAAATCAATTAGTGTAATTGTCTATTAATGACATTGAGAAGATCTTTAAAGAAAACAACAATATATATATTATTATGATTGTTATTATTGAATTGCTGTTATTACACTAATTAAATTAAAAATGAGAAATTGCGCACAAAACATTCACCTTTCAACTTGTAATAATTTTATGTCTGATTTGATTAATTAGTGGTCGAAAACATGCAATTTAAAAAACTAATTAAAGTATGAATATTAATTGCTTCACTCCTACATGGACTGACATTTGCTTTGATAAAAACATTGCAATTTGTATACGTATGAATTGTATTAAATTAATTATTCCACATATACACCAACATGTATGTATATATCGAAAACAGTGTTAGTAATCATTCTTCTATTCAACAAAAATTGTATTTCCCTCACCGTCTCTTTACATATATAGAAGGTTTCGGACATGGTATAAGATTTATGTTAGAATCTGTTCAAGCCAGAGTTGTTGGCCAGGTCAGAAGAGAGAACTTTGTTGGTCTGAATGTAAATGTTATATTATAAATCCAATCCATTCACTATTTGTATGGCCTCACTGAAAATGTTTCCTACCTTATACCAAGATTTATACACAGCCACTTTATATTTATGGCTATATGGAATTAGATCCAAATGCCTGTTTACTTTCTTTATGCATGGATACGTACAGATTTGCGTGAAGGCGGCCTCAATTTTATCTGAATGTTTAGAAATACGTAAATACTGTGTTTTAGCCGCCCGTTTTTGGGATTTAAACCGAAGTAACTTTTTCTTTCCGACTAAATTCTTTTTATTATCATACAATCGTTGGTGGGTTTATTGATCCCGAATTATTAAACAAAAATGGAAGCTATTCGATTAATAAAGAAATCAAAATGGTTTGATGTGCAATGGGGTTATTATTTCGAAAATGCATTTGTATGTTAGTCGGCCATCTTCCCTTCGTATGTATAAATGAAATCATGATTGCAAGCACGCAGAGTCATGTATGTGGTGGTATATGGTCTTGGGGTAAATACATGTCATGTATGATAAGGCACCTTGTTTATAGCATTATAAACACGTAGCGATTGTGTTTTCATTTCATTATGAACGCTTCAGGACACACCAATTTTCTCTTTACCATTTCGAATGTGTATTCTTATACAAACCTCCACTTACCACCACTAGACACAGCATTTTCTTGTTACTCTTTTTGTATAACATGGTAAAAGGATGTGCAAAAACTTGGCTATTTTGATTCCATGAAATTTTAAAAAGGGTGGCGCAGGTGGTTTTTGTTAAAATCAATCCATGCTTTTAGGAAATACATTTGAAAAACTTTAATCAATCAATAATTTTCGTTTATTGCAGAAAGCCAAGTTTTCTGATGAGTTTTTTTATTAAATACTATGTTAACAAGGAAAATTATTTAGTCGACTATGTTTACGAGTAAGCTAATTAAAAATTTATGATACCTAATTAAAAACTTTTAAGAGAAAAACATACTTAATTTACTTTTCGGCCGAATTTTTTTAAATAGTTTTGTTCGCGAACACATTTCAGTCTTACATACAAAAATAATGTTGTCAAAACTGTAATAGATACAAAAATAATAATTAATTCAATACAGATACGTAGATAAATCAATTTTATTTAAAACTAATATGATTTTATTGTAATATTTAATTATTTTTACATGTATATTTTTAAATTATGATTCAATTCCCAATTTACAGTTTATTTTTAACAGTTTTTTACAAAAATATATAAAATTAGATTTTGTTAGTACCTATAATAAATTTTATTATTATTTACATCGTTATTAACTGTTATTGCGAATACTTCAACGTTATTTTATGAATAAACAACATGATCCAGAATAAAATTTTAAAGTGATTTTGAATGTACAAATCAAAATTCACAAACACACATAACAGGTCTTAAATACATTATTCGAGTAACATTTTTTTTCAATCTGCCCATACAAGCAAGCTTGACATTTTCAGCAAACACACTTCCTTCTTCGGTTTATTATATCGATTTAAAATTAATCTTACTCCAGTACATCCAATACAAATATAAGTTTTTTTTTTAATTTTAAATTGCTTTATATATAATTTATCTGTGTAACAATTTCCGTTCAAATCATTAATATTAACTGTACTGTGCACACAACATTCTTGTACAACTGAAAATTTCGCTTATATTATCAATTAAAATTTTGACGTAAACTCAATCATGAAAATTAATTTCCTACATGTAAATTATAAATTAATATGCTATAAAACATTTGCACTGGCTTAGATTACTTAATCTTGCAACCAGCAAAGTGCTAAGAAAATACACTAAGGCTATTAATTTCGTCAAAAATCAATTAAATGATAAAAAAACGTAAAAGTGGCGGCCAAAAACGCTTCTAGCGTAAAACAGTAACTTAGAAGAGGGTGAGACGATTAAATTACTGGAAATTAGTTAGAAAATCAATCAATTGTATGTAAAAGTAATGCGTAAACGGTAAACTGTCAATTAATCCACTGTCTGGATGGTTTGTTCTAAACAAGAGCGAAATTTTCACCAAAAGGGTGTCGGAAAATTGGCGGTGTGGGTCACCCGTATACACCTCAACTTTGGCCCCAATGAGCGCCCCCCGACTGTCAGTCATGGATTAGACATCTCCAGTTGGGAACAATTTAATCACACGCGTCACTTAAGGCACATTGTCTGCACAATACACAGAACTGGGAACATCGACAGGTACAAGGGGAGAGGCCAAAACCGTTCGTGAATAATGTCATCATTATCCCTTTAGAAGTCGACAAACTGTACCACCTATTATACATATATATACAAGCCCTAATCCGTTCGTTCGCTGTGGAAACTCGAAGAACTTGACTTGATCAAACTGTTTTAGACCGAATAAAGCTAATTTCAAAGTGAAACTAATTGGGTTTGCCTTTACAAGACCTATAAAGTGTTATATGCAAATAGTTCTACGGTTATGTTAGTTCCTTATGTTTATTTAATGTACTATATAGTAATTAGATGGTGTTTTCTGTTGCTATAACAAATGCCATTTTAAAACAACGCTTTTCTTAATATTACTAAAAGGCAAACACAATGTTTTCATATTAGGTGTATTATAAGAAAAGTTTCATCTAACTTTCAATTAGAAATACTATTGTTTAAAAGCCAACAGATTGACTTTATTGGAAACATTTCGTATAAAATCAACTTATTTTACTAATGGTTAAAATTAAATAAAAGTAATAATACTAGTAGTATCTATTGCATAATTTTTCGGCAACAGGAAATAGAAAAATTCATACCAGAGGTAAATTATATTATTTATGAATAAATTATTAATTCATTTGGAAAATAATATGTTATAATAATAAAACATGTAACACACTAATGAAAATTTAAATTGAACGTTACTTTTTTTACACAAAATATATCGTGCACAATGAAATATAATTGTATATTTATTTGGCAGACATCCAACAGATGTATTATATAGATTTATATATGTACATGTAAAAAATGACTACAGAAAAACGAATATTTATAATGAAAATTAAATTCATTTATATTTGAAATGGACTTTATTTTTGATTTATTGTAATTGAAATAGGATCAAGTATAATAATAATATGAAATAATTCACATACTGAATGAATAACACGAATATTCGCTCAATTTTACCTTTGTTTACATGATTTGCTGGTAATTAGATATTCCTGCTTACCTGAAACAAAAAGAAAATTTATTAAAGTTATTCAGAAAAAATCAATCGATTTGTGCAGCGCACAACACATTAAAATCATTAAACATAAAACTGGTAAAGACACATTGTCTTAGTATATAAATGGATTTATGGTGTGACACTTTATGTAAATACCACAGAGAACAGTTTCATTTAAATTTCAACAAGGACATTACATTGCACCCCTACTTCACCCCTCATCGTCCAGGTTAAAAACAATGATTTTACGACTTAAACCATATACATATCCTTGCAACCACCCAGTGTGCAAATACAATAATGGAAAAAATCAATCACCCAGCCACGGTGTACAAATTTGTTCATTCACCACACAAAATATTCGTTTCGTACTAAACATTGTCGCCTTTGGGATAATAAACCTAAAGCATTCTCTGCGCTCTGTATGTAAATGGGTGCCTCTGTTTCTAATAGCTATTACATTCAGTTTAATTAACTAACAGTCATTAGGTAATTGGGGTGCAGCTGGCAGCGATTGGATTATATGGGGGTGCGAACCAGTCCACTATACCAATCTTATACACAAGAAAAATGTAAGAGAACAAACAATGTTAACTTAATTGGATGATGTCTTAATATACAATTGAATAGTAAAAATTGATTTGTCGATTAATCGAAACTTCAAAAGCCTTAAATCGTACACCATCATACGATTAAGTAATGTAATATATAAAGAGACCGTAAAATTTATTGTCAATTTTAATGCAGAAATTTGTATTCGCTTGTGAAATATCCATTAGAAATTTTGCTACACGCTAATAAAATTGAATCTAAATTTTGCCAACAACTAAATGCAAAAAGATTGTAAACTTATAAAATGGGGACCCCTCTTGAAAATAAATATCCCATTGTTATAGGATTTTTATTAAAAAAGTATACGTGATGTTTATTCAAAGTACTTTATACTGGTAATAATGCTGTCTAGTTCTTAGATTAAACGTGAAATACAACATTGCAAATGTTCAATGAACGGAAGGTCGGGGCACACAGAACACTGATCATCTGGCACACTGCCAATGTCACGATCCTATCAACTACAGAAATAATGCTTCTCTGAATAAATTTATCTTGCAGACCAATATTCTGGATAGTAGCAAAACACTTTATCTCATTCAATAAAATTTTAACAAAATGAAATATGTGTATAACAAAATGCGCAAAATTATATGTATAACTGGAAAACATTTTACAATTATCGCGTCCACGAAAGTGCTGATAACATAATTGGTAAAATAGGCTCAACCCCTTTTGTGCGGCAGTTGCTGAAAAGTTTTCAGTAAAAGCGTTCCCGCAACCAACCGGAATTCTTTACAAGTTTTACGATGGTTTTCGTATGATAGACTTGTGAAATTATATTAACACAAGTCAAATTTTGTATAAAAGTAATTGTAAATACAATAAACTTTCAATTCAATTATAACTTAAACGATGTCGAAAAGTCAGTCGTTTAAAGGTCAGTTCTACACTATACAAAAAAGGGACTGAAACACAATAAAGCGATATTTTTGAGTAAGCAGTATAATGGGTTTTTAGTTTTTACTGTAGGTACATGAGTAACATTTAAGCAATCTATTTGCATTATTAGGATCAATGGAATCCACTATGGGATATAAACTTCGATCTGTGACCAAATGAGTTTTGTGTGCTCACCAAGTCATGTTTGTCTACGAAATACACTAGAGAATTAATCTACATTATAATATAGTGTTTATCAATATCCTGTTGGAATTGCATGTTCAACTTCCCAAAACTAAACTTCTAAACACAAATTAATATCGATTAATAACCAAAATTGTATAATTATGTTATGAAAATTGCAAAATTTTACCCCAAAATGTATGTACAGGTATTTTTCGGTCACAGAAATATGAATTATTGCAAAAAGGAAATCATAATTTTTTAAATCGCTAAATTTTTAGATCCACAAAAGAAATTCGCAATAACATGTAATAATAATGCGAATAAGAGCAAAAAGAATGCACAAGATAAATTGTAACACATTTCCGTTCTATTCTATTTATATACCAATAAATTGATATTTATCAATAAATTGTCGATTTCTCTCTTTCTTGTTATGTATTAGAAGTTTATCGTTTGTTCAATCATTATAATAATTGTAACATTAAATTATTAATTTATATAACAATGTACGGGTGAGTAGATTGTAATATAACAGCACAATAATATATCTCATGTTCATATTATTAGGCACAATACAAAATAAAATATATTATCATTTTATAGTTAATAACATTTCTACCTATAAACAATGTGTTTATGTTCAATATAGAGCAACAACATTACATTATGTATATTAGATTATATTTATTACCTTTCTATGCACTAGTTAACAGTAAAGGATAACATAAATATGCTTGAGGTTTTCGCTATTGGCAACGTTAGAAAAAGACTATAAACTTATGGCTTCTCTTACACTCAATAAATTGTCGGTTTTATTGTAATTTATTACTGAAAGCAAACAATGTTGTAAATTACACAACAGCTTATCTTATGATGAATGTAGTTTACAGTAAACTAGACAATACTTTAAGCAATTATTAAATTAACTAATTAATTAACGAATAAAAATGAACACTTTATCTGCACAGGAAAAGTTCATTTTTTGTATTATGTTTGCACATTGTAAAACAAAGAAAATTGTAAAAACTCATTTTCTAAGTTACTGTTGCACTTTCAATCTTCATCTTATAAAATAAATAGACTATTTGTTATTGCTCTACATCCAATTGATGTATCAGCAAACAGAATCTTGTATTTTAATCAAATTTAAAACATTATTACATCAATCAGAAAATTAGATACAAAACTGATGCATCGTACATTTTATTTTCTCTCCGCGAATAAAATTACTTGCACTGTTATATTATAGTACATTGTTGGTTTGCAATTTTTCTTAACACAAAAACGTAATACCACAAATGAAATAAATCAAACGCGAGAATCTGTAAATGCAAGCGATTATAATCAAGATGTTCAATGAATGGATCGGAAAACGACATTACTTACTCTATTCATATATGTATATGGAATATCGTAGATTATGGAATGTTGTAGATTAACAACAAACTTAACATCATTAGATGTAAAGAGATTGATGCCATCCATAATAATGATGCAATGAAATGCAATTTGACTTACAT
Organism: Oryzaephilus surinamensis; assembly: GCA_004796505.1. Classification (NCBI taxonomy): domain Eukaryota; kingdom Metazoa; phylum Arthropoda; class Insecta; order Coleoptera; family Silvanidae; genus Oryzaephilus; species Oryzaephilus surinamensis. Next base: position 9,612 of record SSSI01001872.1, read on the forward strand.
TGTGTTTGCTTAGATGGCCGTTTGATTTTTGAATAAAAAATGATCTAGTTTTGGACACCGTTGCATTTGTCGACATAAAAAGACTGATTTTTGGCTTAATTTTTATTTATGCGTGTAAATAAGAACTGGTATGTTTCCAAAACAGTCCTATTTAAAAAACAACAGACTTTTGGCCTACATTTTCACTTGTAAATAAAAACCAGTCTAGTTTCTGACACAATAAAACTGGTCGAGTTTTTGGCCTACATTTTTGTTTGTAAATAAAAACGAGTCCAGTTTTTCCAATCAGAAAAAATTAAAGATTTCCACAACCGTTTAAGATGAATCACTATGTATATGTTGATGGTTACCTGAAGAATACCTCAAAACTAGACCATAATGGAAATCTCATTAGTAGATAAAGTGATGGCACATTTATGCAGATATATAAATATTGCCCTCCTACCCTTATTGTAGAAAACGATATATACATATAGGTGTGTTGTGCAATCTATAAATGGGCTAAAACTGCTTGTAGCTACATGGTTCCTTTTACAAGATAAGAAAATGGAATCAACACCGTTGTGTGTATATTAAGACATGGCGTAACGCGGGGATCACATCCAAGATAGCGATGGGAATTGGGGGGGCCACCCTTATGGCGGCGCCATCGCATTTCGGCCTTATCGATCCTTCAGACCCGAAATCATCAAATGGGTGTAACAAAGATGGCATTATATATAGAGTTGCGATTGTGTGTTGTACATACCGGAAAGGACCTACACTGTGTGAACGAATATATATATGTATATAGGGATCAATGTACTGAGATGCGTAGAAAGGATCTTTGTATAATACAGAGAATGAAAATAAGAGAGAAAGTGATGTGCGTGTTAGACGCGTGCATCATATATGGTATGCGTGGGTGAAAAAAGGTAAGAAGGAATATACAAGAGAGGATCACGGACTGCTGCAAAATATCAAAAATATATATGTAAAGTGTGCTCTCTTCGTTGAGGGGCCATATATTTATGTGTTTGGTGGAATTTTCAAGCCGCCAAATAATTTGTATATTATTACAATATAAGTATAGGTGGGTTAAAAGTTCCTTTTGCTTGCCAACACCATTTTCCTTTTAATTAAACCGGCTGGTATATGGTTGGCATAAAGAAAACACCGGATTCTAGGTTACAAATGCGATTTTCTATGTCAAGCACGTTCTTCTATTTTCTCTTTTTGGTAAAAACATGTAAATAATAAAATAAATTATTAACTATTTTACTGAATGTAACAATTAAGCTGAAAGCTTCAACTAAAAGTTTTTCTTGAAATGCATTCGGTATAGATAGTCTAATGTACGTGCTGAATATATTTCATTTGAAATAAATATAAGAGAGTTTTATTCTGATATCAAGACGAGTCAGTACGAGCATGACTTGACTTTTTACGCCACCCTTAAACTTGTAATTACATAGGAAATAGTTAATATTCTATAGTAAGTAGTATCAAAAGTTGCGTGTATAATACATATTAAATATTAGCACACCACAGACATACATTTCTATTTTATACTTAACCACCCCAACCATATAAATATATACGCACACATATTCTGTCACGCAACTAACTTATTTTAAAAATTCACTCATTATGGGTATAGTTTAAAATAAAACTTAGGGAAATTCATTATTTTAAAGGTTTCCTATGTATATTTTTTCTAAAGATTTTTTCATTTTGAGTACAGCCAAAAATAAAATCACATAAAGGTAAAGACAAGCAAATATTGTAAAATATATATCTGAAAAGAGGACTGGTAATCCTCCCCTAGAGGCGGTCAGTAATCGTTTTTTCCTATTCTGTGTATCCAACTGATCATACAGGTTGAAAACAAGCAATTTCTGTTGAATTTTCTGTGAGAATGGAAAAAGTCAACGGTTTTTATGTTTGCTCATCCGTATACGTACGTATCCCTCTTAAAAAGCCAAAATTTTCCAAGAATAGAATGTTAAGTTATCAATATTTATAGTGGTCTTTCGAAACAATTCTTAAGGGAACTATTCTGAGGGACAATCTAACTTTTTTCAGTAAATATAACATCCGTTCACCCCACATAGTTAAACAAAAGTCAAGGGGAATTTAGTGGATGGTCCAGTATGTGTAAGCGAGAGAATATTTCAAGTGTTGAACGCGGTTTTAGATTACCGCCCTTGGCGACATTACAACATTTATGTGGGGACAGTAATGAGAATCGCCCTCCCCGTACCCAGTAGTGGATATCAAGCAATACTTGTTAATGAAAACTTGTCAAAGGGGTGACAAATTCATTATATTCTTTAATAACAAGGAATTATTAAAGCAGCATGTTTTTCCATATTACATATTTTGTGTTTTGAGCACTACATTGGGGGTAATAATTTGCATTGTATACAAATGCATCTTGCTTTTGTACAATTTACCTTTGATAAACTTCCACATGGCAGGAAATACATTTGTGCAACAAGTTAAATTATGTTATGTATTTGTTTGAAATATTATTAAATTGAGAGTAAAAATTTCATGCATAAAAAAGTAGTAGTTTGAAATTTGAGTACATTAAAAGTCCTTTTAACTAAATTTCTTATCTATTAGCAACAAATTTTATTAAAGCACGTATAATGCATATAACTGAATTCAAATGAGTTCACTTTATATGTTGGTCCAAAAATAAAACAAAATCAAGATAACAAAATTTATTTTTAACTTACATTCGCCATTTAAAATAATTTCAATAAATCTAGTTAATACCAGCATTACGTACATATTATAAAAAACTCATTGTCACCCCCTTATTGTGTACGCATATTATACTAGACAAGCTAATGTTTATTTAATGTATTTTTGATTGTTTACATTTTTCATTAATATTCTTGTAAGCCATATATCGCAAGTTTGTCGTTTTTCTTTTCCCCAATACTAAACACTGTAATTTTTAATCGACTTTAGTGCACGTGTTGGTGTGGTCTTTCTACTTCGATATAAAACGACATCATGAATATCTTAAATTACCACATAAAAATGTAAATTATAAACATTGAAAAAATAATAGTACTCGCATGTATATATAAAATAATAATGTACATAAGTGGGAAGTAACCAATATTTTGTCATCATCAAAACGAGATCACAGGACACGTATCTACCATAATTGATCTCTAACTCCATTGACATTTTATAGACATAAAAGCAGACGAAACGGGCACGATGATCGTAAAACAAAGACTCAACTTGATGATGTCGTCTTGTTTGTGCGAATGCGAATATCCGCAAAAATGCCATAGTGTGTGTGTGTGTACTCTTACGATATTTATATATGTTTGTGTGTTTGAGAAAAATTGTGTGTTGTCGCCTTATTACGTCCCCGAAAATCGGACACAGAAACAAAGGAAGAAAGTTGAACGTTTTATTTAAGGGTGGATACGTCTTGGAATTTATTGTTGTGTGGCTACGCAACCGGAATCACTTTTCATTGTTAACTCGCCTTATTTGAATTAACATATTTGCGGGGGTGGGTCTTTCTCCATCATAATTCATAAATAAATAAAATTTATCTACGTTTCCTCTTTGGAACTTTTTTAATACATAAATTCACTAATACAATAGAGATCAGATATTCAAATTGGCAAATAATATTACAAGTTACAACTATTTTATTTAACCCACACTTTTCTGTTGGTGTCATATGGAGATTTTTGAATTGGTTTGCTCTCTGTGTATTACCCTACTATTAAAGCGAAACGATTCTCTCGTGAATACGTTTCAAATTTATTGTTTACTTCAGACAACGCAAAACACATACAAACATACATATAATATACGTATATCAGAGCATGTTGTTGGTGTTATTTGCATAAAAGTAGGTTTGGTGTCGTATTAGCGACAAAATGTTTTATTTTAACACCAACGAGAACAATAGTACGTATTTGAATATCTAACTGTTTGTGAATCGCACAATTTAATGTAATGTGTTGCTGTGTTTGGGACACTTACAATTGTACTTACAAATTTTCGTTTGTACATGTTTAACAATAAATCTGATTTATAGTTTAGAGAAGAATTTTTCCAATTCGAATCCAGCAGCATGCATTCAACTGAATCTTGTTTTTCGATTTTATTTTAGATAGGAAGTGTTAGATTTTTATAAATCGAATTAAAACGAATATCATTGGAACATTTTCAAAAGTTGCAAACAATTTTTATAAACTACGACATTAATTCAAATAGTTACACACGCTAATGACAGTTTTGAAACAAACTTTTCAGAAAATTTCTATTAAAACTTATTCAAACCGAAGACAGACAATTGTAATTATTATTGTACGACATAGGAGTTTCGAAAACTTTTAGAAGAAAATTCATTGTCGCAAAAAAACTCTTTCCTCATTGCTTTTTAAACATATACCGTATAAGAGCATTTCATGAAAAAGTGTATCTAAAAAAATTTAAACTACCTATGCCGTATAGGTCCCCTTTTCCCATATTCTACTAACAAAATGGGTGCATGGTTTTTATGGCAAGCCGTTTTCACATCAGCACTGCCGCTCTTTTATATGTGCTCTATTCCAACTTGATGCTCCAAAGTGGACACGAATTTTAATAAAAGCGGTTTGGATCGTTGGTCGCGTACAGGCCGTTTATTATACCGCCACCACATACACATACATATTCTCTCAATGTATATAAAAAAAACCACCACCTAGCACACTGTCTTTTTCTTAGCAATTTATTTCCTCTTATAAGGCATTCTATGAATTATTTCATTTCAAATATTTCTTTATATAAGAACTGGGGACGTAAAATATGGTTTCAACATTTGTTCAAGTTTAATTTCTCGCCTTTTTTCACTGTATATTATATTCTAAGCGCATATAAGAGAAAAGTTTTAATAATAATAAAGTGAATACCGTATAATTTTTTCCTTCAAGTAAAGAGATACTAAATTTAATTCGTATTTCGCTTATAGACTAAGTGTTTTAAGTACGTAAACTAACAACTTACCAGGATTATTGAATATTATTAAAAAGTTTTAATAAAATTATTTACAAAGTTCAGGAAATTTTCAAACAAAAAAACAGTAGTTTAATTTTCATATTAAATTTCTAAACATGCATTATATATTACGTATATATTGTAATGTGTATTATATGAAAATTTGTTGCCAAACAAACCCGAACAATTGTTTTCCAAAATAAATATACATATATATTTATAATGAATAAGTTTAAAGCGATACAAAACATTGTTTCAATTTCAATTTGTAATATATAAAACCAAAAAAAGGGCATCATTGAACACGCATACATTCCGTTTGCGACAGCAAACAAATTATTTAAATTTCAAAGCGGCATATGTCCATGAAAACCTTTGTTAGGCATTCATTACTAACAGACCTGTTTGGGATTGACATTATTTTGTACAATGGTTCGTGTTTATTATATTGTTGTCCGATATATACATGGAATGTACGTTGGAAGGCGACATACTCGAATACATATGTATACTCATATCGTACCGGTTCCGTCAAATTATAATTTCAAGCCTTGTTGTACCAAAAACCGCACAACATATACGAAAATAATATTCAAACGGCACTTTGCCTGCATATTCATATTACAGTACCAACGTTTGGAATTTTTGCAATTTTGCATTAAACGCCTGCATCAGATAAAGTTAAAGAGGTGAAATTAATGAAAAAAATTTAATCAAGCTTTGTTCAGCGCAAAAATTTTATACACACAGTGGACATGTCATATTAAAGCCGTAAATTCCATATAAACTGGCTAAAAACTTGCGTTTCTCGATGTAAAATGGTTATTGTCTTTCCACGATGAAGCAAGTGGTTGTATTTCATCGTATAAGGGCCACACAAAAGTCCTTATTAGAAAAATGTACGGTTTGTTTTCAAGACAATGACAAACATTTAATAGATAGTTTCATTTTGTATTATGAAAGTTTTATACTGCGTTTTGAAATCCATTGATTTTTCCATTTTTTCATATACGATTACTAATTGACACCAAAATAAGCATTTATCTAATTATTTATGCTACTGACTGCGACTATATATGCAAAAGTCAAGTGGAAACTTAATATTATTGTGTGCATGAATGAATAGATGGGAAAAACTTTTAATTTTAGCTCGATGCACGTTTTCACTGAGCAGAAAAAAAATAACATCGCAAGAGCCGGAAAGTAAAATGTCAGTACTTGCATAAAAGTTTGTCGCTTTGAATTTATTATACGAAGGAAGGCAGTTTAAATTTATTTTATATATTATAGAAGTTTACTAAAGTGGAAAAGGGTTGATTTTTTGACCAGGAAAATTAAATTAAATTCAACCATCAACATGCACTTTCAAACTTAATATTATCACACACGACGCAAAAATAATGTTTCATAAATTACAATTTAACTCGTACGGTAAATGAGAATGTAATTTTGTTTTAATAAAACCAGTGCCCATTGTGCAAATGAATATAGAAAACATTGGAGTAAAGCGACCTGTTTGTTAAACTCAAATTAATGACAAATGCAGCAAATATTATAACTATAGTTCACCAATACTTATCATCAATATGTATAGATTACGAGCACAATAATTAATTGCATTTATTTACAGTGAATGCTGTTTGATCAAAATGTTTATAAATCGATAATAATGCCTATATGAATGCAGGGGACATTTTTGATGTTTGTTTTATGCTCGCATTGTTTGAACTGCATTATATCAATTTTTCATATTTAAACATCATATATTATACCCATAGTCTATACACAAAAATCGTGACAAACTCAATTTCTTATCACTTTTTCAATGTAATAGAGAAGACGATATAGTCTGCTTGTTTCTTGGCAAAATAAAACTTTATGAAAATTCGATTTCCTTCCAATGAAATTACAACACAAGCGGGGCGGGTAGAAGAGAGAAGGAAGAATTCAGTCTAAGATTGAATTGCGTGTAATTTTATTTTCCTAGCCATATTTACACTCTATCGAATGTATAAAACTGGATATATAATGGCTTCAGTATGTTTGTGGTTGTTGCGTTCATACCATTAGCTACCTATACTACCAGTGCAGCCCGCAGGGAAATAACTTGATGTCCTGCAAAAGCATTCCAATAAAATTCTTTTGGGGATTTTGTTCTGCCATACACTATATTCTATTATAATTGACAATACACGATAGATATTAGATATATGCTATTGTTAAGTCAGTGATCTTATCATTTATCGTGCATTGGTCAGTTATGTGGCGTGTGGTAGTCAGCAGCCATCAGAAGGACTTCAGTTGCAGCAGGTGAATCGGTTATCGGGTCCATCAACTGTTTCTACCTTCAGTTGCAGGCCTCATTAATCCGCAACCGGACTTTATTGTTTACTAACGTTTCCATGCAGTTTGAATCGTTTACCGTTAAATTTATTGCATTCGTTGCTAAATGTAGCAAATTTTATAACATTTTTTTCTCAATATAACGTTATTTTGCCATACGGATTGATAAACATTAAATCAGAATTACAAATTGAACGCAATTTTATTGTATGCAGTTTTTTCGAAAGTTGAAATATTAGTTTAATTAAAGGTAGAATTAAATCGATATATTTTGAAATAACAAATAAAAAATTGTAAGAGATGAAGTTGAATAATAATGACTATTTTTGTGTTTATTTTGTTTTCATTTTAGAAAATGCTAACGCTTTACGTAAATATGGCTATTTGTTCTAATATCGCAATGTTTTCCATTTCTACCGTAATATAGTCATAATATTACGTTATTACCCTCCAACACGTTACACATTTGCAATATCAGATAAATCGTAAATTCAAAATATCGTTTTAGATAAGATGTTTTAGTTTTCGCATAATGTACAACTTATTCAAGTTACTCATTTTTTTTTTATTTAATACCACATAAAACATAATAAATGCTTGTACATAAATTGTCCTAAATTTATAGTAATAAATATTATATTTCTGAGTAACGAAAAAATGACGTAGTAAATAGTTGCAAAGAGTTTAACAAATAAAAAAACCATTCTAGAAAAACATCTATCAACATTCTGCATCATTAAAGCTGATGTCGTAAAAATTTTCATTGATAAATATAGTACGATTTTGAACAAATCTCTTCCAATATCTTATTTTCAGATGGTCCTTTGTGACCTACAACTGTTGTAATCAGAACAAAAGTCGAGCGATTTATCAAGGCAAAAGTCCGAGTAATATAAATCTTTCTTTTTCCAGTTTCATTACATTGAAAACTTTTCAAATTTATAACATTAAATTTAATCTTGCAAAATTGTATCAAACACACACTAAGAAGCCAAATATTGTTTATAGTTAAAGGTAGTTCCGTCTGTGTTTTATCTAATATAAGAAGGTATACGATGGATTATCATGTTACATAACTGAAGGAAATTAATAAAGTAAGAACGGAGAAATAAGCTACAGTTTAACGAAGACCAATTAAAATATTCATAAAGTTTGCGGTAATAGCTGTTAAAACAATGTTTCAAAGTTCTTAGTTAAAATTTACACACCCCCACACACACACACACACACTTACAACACATTTATATAGCCAAAAAAGTTGAGAGAAAGAAAATATGAAAAGGTCGACGGAAAGAAAGTATACAATATTTCACAGAAAGATTTACGAACTTTGTAATTTCTTATTAAAACTATAAAATTGTTGAATTCTTTGTTATTATACATAACACACACCGAAACCTTATGTTACAAAGTCGTTTAATTAAAAATATAACATAACAACTACTAACTTGATAACAGTCTAATAAAAACATTTGTTGCCACTGTAGAAAAATTTTGTGGAACAACAAATGCCTGATGGAATTGTATGTACAACTCGCATACACCCAGATATATGTATAATATATATTTAAAGGGGTAGAGTATTGAACTTGATCCCTTACACGTGAGAGCTACTATGTTTACCTTTACTAATGGAGTTCCTTTAGGCACTCCACAGCTTTAAGATGTCTTCTCATAGTATATGCGACAAGTAAGGATAGGGTGAAACACGTAAATGCTTTTCCACAATATATCCGTGTATAGTGCATTACAAGACTCATTCTCAAGAAAGATCTCACACTGAAATTGTACATCATGTACTTGATCTATATGGTATATACCTGTGTATAATATGATTCATCGTCTTTGCAACCGAGATACACATTCAAATGCATGTATGTATACATAATCCACTAATACCATTCCATATTATATACATGTATCGCAGGTATATACAATATAAATCAAATAAACACTAGCACATTCACTGGTTTTGTATTACGATTCCACATTTCGGTCATACGACCTAATAACACTAAATATTGACGTTGTCTAACCCTTAAATAGGGTGTATTATATATTGCGGTTTTGAAGACATTATATATTATATTGTGGATTTTAACCTAGTTTTATACAAAATGTACGACTATGGATCTCTCAGGACGGTCCCTTGGGATTGTTGTATATGTGTGTTTGTGTGACAACACCGGAATTATGCACCGGAAAACTGTTCTTGTCTCCCAAAAGACACCAACATAACAACAACAAACAAAAACAATGATATTTTTTAATTTATGGACTCTGTTTGGTCATAAATTCTAACAAACAGCCATATTCATGGAAGATAATAATTTACAACTGATTATACTAAATAATCCACTAGATTCGTGCACCTTTTAAAATATTTAATATTTTTATTACATACTCAAAATTGTTTTATATCTATAGTAGTTTCATTATATCTTTGATGCCACGTCACAAATTACAAAAATATGTACTGACAACCATATATGTAATAACAATGACCAACAATTTGACACAAGTTGTCATGTGACATCAAAGATATAATGAAACTATTTTATATACTTAGATATACTTTTAGGGTGTAATTAATTTGTGAAACACTTTAATATATTTATTTATTTGTATTGGCTTGTAAATATAAAAGCTAAAATGAATAAAAACATCAAGTCCAATCCACAGACTTTGATTTATACACAAATCCATGCTTAAAAAGAAAACATAGTCAGGTAAAAAAGCTGGAATGATCATTTGACATTTTGAATTTGTTGAGAATTCAAGCATGTATCCGATATGTTAAACAAATATTTGAATTTAGAAACCCTCGCACATTCGTTATGAAATTTTTATATGTAACAAACTTTTAACATTACCATGAAATTATGACGTACACATATTCCAATCTGAAAGGGTATTTCTTGTCAAAGAATCACCAGAAATTTTGACTCTGGGCCAAGTGCCGGATTATATTTTTCTAGCACAGGTATTTTAATCACAAATTAAAATCTCCGAAAGGCATTAATCGCCACAGCGTAATTTGTATATGACGCACCCTAATTAGTGAAAATTTGTTACGCATCAACCCACCCCTATTGTTTAGTCAACGTGCGACTAAAATACACGTTAACATCGTACATTATCATTAACGTTATATCAAACTATACCATATGCCTTTGAAAACATAATAATATTTAAATGCTATTTAATCTTGCACCTTAAAGTTAATTTTAAGGCATTAAATTAATCTTGTACGTATAGGGTTGATTTAACGAATTGAGATGATGCGGGCGCAGTAAGATTATTTTATATATTTAAGTACAATATATAAAATATATGTACATATAGAATAACTATGAGTGTATGTGTTGTGTGTGTGTGTATTATTTTGATTTATGCACGGTTAAGCGTATAGATGTGGTCTTGAGACGCATTATGCGGGCCTTTAAGACCCAGGAAAGTACACTGTAATCTCCCCGGCACATAACCGCCCCCGTTCTTCTTGACGGCAATGAGGGCCCGTCCTTATCCAACTATATACAGCCAGACATTGAATTTAAATATCAAATGTGTCATACTCATACAAATTATAACTAGAGAATGATTTACATATGAAATGTTGTGTTCGTTCTCGAGTTGATGTGGATTTTGTGGTTGTAAAAAGGGAACGAATATACATATACAGATGGATGGGAATATTATTTTAATACAATTTATTTTCATATGCATGAATTGTATTATAATACCTACCTGTTTTTAAAAGCAAATAAAAATTTTTACATAATTATTACAGATACAAACTAGATAGATTCAGTTTATCGATTTTCAGGATATTTTTCCCACAATTTTTCTTTAAACTATTACAAGCGCATACAAATTCTTTTTTTTTTCGTTCTTTATATTCAAATAAAAAATGTTTTTATTTATGAAACTAATGCCCTGACCTACATTTGCGTCGCTATTGTCCTGAAACCCAAAACATGAAAATATCGTACCGTAATATTATATATGTATATGTGCCCTCATATACATATGTACTCAAATCTTTATATATTTTATGGTTTATAAAAAATATTTATTGCTTCCTAAATTACACTTTATTATTCACATTTTGTTAAAATGAATAAAACTTTATCTATATAAAATACGTTATTCTTTTTGTAAAGAAATTACAGTGAATATAAAGTAGCTTAAAATATGAAATAGACAATTGCATGCATGAATTTTGTATAAAGGTAAAAAAAAGTATAACAAATCACACATTGTAAGTGTTAAAATTTTATTACAAAAACACGGCAATAAGTAACAGTTGGTGACGTATTAATATGTTCATTTATAGCACGAAACCCTATTTTTCTTTGCCTTATCCGGATAGCATATAGCCTGCTAGTGCCTTATTATTTAACTAAACAAGTAGACCTTTGGGTTAGATGAATTTTAATTATGTGAAATAATAAATAGAAAAATTATTCATATTCCTATTCATACCTAATTAGGTAATTTCTATTTAGGTATAAGTAGTAAGAATTTCCTGAAAACAAACTAATTTATTAAACACAAAAGCCATATTTATGTATTACTGTAACTGTAATCCTCTCTCCATCATTATTAAATACCAATTTTGATATTTACCTTATCTTTTGTTATTGTTTTTAACGGAACATGAAGAAATTCTTGTTTCTCGTTAGTATTGCTAAAACGGTTCTCAATACAAGAAAAAAAATTGTATATTTTTCCTCTTGCAAAATAAAACTGATGCTAATTTCTATTGCTACTATTTGGCATCGTTTTACTTATTTTGAACTTAGTTTATCAAATTTAAAAGAGTAACTATAAACCTATTGGTAAATTAAAACCTAATGAAGAATTTTATAACAAAGACTTTTTACAACTTTTCTAATTAACGAATATAGAACAAAAATTGACTAGTGTTCTTTTCATCGTCAACTCATTAATAATTTACACATGTTTTTATATACATTGATACATAATTGCATACATATATATTTGCATACTGGTATCTAGGTGTATTATGTATGCACAATTAGTTAATTAAATTATAATTGAATTCTTTATCATGCTTGAGTTGGTCAGATAATCACCACTATATTTTTGCTATACTTTATGACGCATTTATAACACTATGAAGTAGTACATGCACTAAAAAATTGACGCAAAAAGGTGTATAATAATATTGAACTTTTGTTTTTTTACAAAATTGTGGGTATATCCAAATAAAATCACGTAAAATATATAATGAAACCACTTTTTTTCGTTCTGCACTGCGATATTTTCATTTTATTTTTTAAAGCCGACGAATGAATAAACAATTTCCAACCTTTGTAAAATTTATGGTTGAATGCTTGCAATATTATTGCCGTTTTTACGCAACTGTAAACCTTAGTATTATAGTACAGGATGGTTATATAGTGTTCTGATATCAACTATACATGTAGCAAACGTAAAACATGCAAAAAAACGAGAAACTTGACGAAAAAGAAAAATAAATACAGCAGGATTTGTATTCGCGAAAGTTTTGTATAAACGGAAAACTTTTACTTCACCCTGTACATAGAAATAGAATTATTAGTTTCAAGTTTTCGAGATTATGATACAGTAAAGGGGGAGAATTGGTCACAAAAAAGGTAACTTGGAACTTAAAAATGTTTTAAAGCCGATTAACATTCATTTAATATCAGAAGGTACCCTTTTGAATCAGAAAAAATCTTCACTAAATTACTTTGAAAATAATTTTTTGCCAATTTAAAATCGCTACACAAGCACTTCAAGTTCCGTAATCAATGGAGGAAAAAAAATTCAACCATCATCCACAAATTCATTTCGCTTCTTTCGAGGGAACAGATGTTCATCGTCATTTTTGCCGTTTTGGTCCCATTTTAACGTGACACACGTGCTATAAGCCATTCACCCCCATTAGGCTACAGAAAAAAATTCTACACACACACACATATTCGTACTAACATTAAACTGACAATTTAATTCGTGTAATTACTCAAGCCGATGCGCGAAAAGCGTGCAAAAAGTTCATTAAAAACATTTTAGCTGTATTATATGATGCATGATTTAAAGTTAATGTTGCTCTTTACATTTCTCATAAATCTGTATGTATGCATATGAAATTATCATTATATTGTCGGAAAATAATGAAAACTAAGAAAATGTTTTTTGTATTTTGTCTATTTTATATATTATATAAATAGAAAATAAGACTAATAGCTTGAGGCTATTTTGAAAAAATAATAAGCAGTATTAAAGCTAAAAATCTCTCATCTCTCAACTCTATAATATTATAAATTCACAAATAAATGAAATGAAAAACAAATAGAAAATAAAAAAAGTTCTGTTTACTTTGTAATCGTTTCGAATGTCATCAAAATCGCTTAATGCACAAATCAGTCAAATAACCCTTTTGTTTATCGCTTTATTGAATTAGTTCTCAATAATTAAATATAATAAATAAAGGCACTATCACTCCAACCAACATTTAAAAGCTACAGAAAACAAATAATATACAATTACAATGTAAAACAGACTCCAGATACAACAAAAATATTTAATCTGATTTTAATTAAACATTTGAAATGAATACACTTAATACCAGGTGCGACAATACAATAAAATAGGAAAGTTAATCAATTTTTTTTATTGAATTATTCAACAGAATTTTTTTAATTGGAAGGTGCCAGACTGGACATTTTGTACCTATGCGACGACACGAAATCAATTGCACCTTTTTCCATTTATACGAATGTAATGTCGCAAAGGCATTAAAATGTTCTGTCAGTGTTTCATTCCGAATGATCTAAATGAATATTTTACAATCAACGTCTATTTTAATTTACCATCAAGACAATATGAAATGAATATGTGAGAGAGATATAAAATGAATATACCATATGAGGTGTAATACAAATTTTTATGAACAAATTATACTTACACCACGATTTGTTGGCAAAAAATTGATCTTATTCTTCTAGTGCAGGTAGAAAGTTTTAGTAAAAAGTAATTGATAAAGTAATGATCAGATAATATAACATCAAAATCTCATTACAATTCATTTATTATTAAAAAATTTATGGCTATTTAAAAATTTTAAAAATTTTATTCAAAATAGAAAATTTTCAAATGTGGATTCTGGAAAAACTACTAGTCCAAATTTAATTTTGTAAACGGATTTATATTTATTGGGCCTTATTTCATTAAAAGACATGATTCATTTTACAAAATGTTTAAAATAAATTTTTTTATTAAGCTTTTTTAAAACAATTTATACGCAAATTTTTAAACAGCCGCCATTTTGTTTCTAGTAAAGCTAGAAACTTCTAATAAAAAGCAGTTTATAGAGGAATGTAAGGAAAATGTACTGGTGAAAATTCATTAAGATTTGTTCATTAGTTTCAGAGATAAGGCCATTTAAAGTTTTTCAATTTGAAAAATTTTTTTGGTTTAACTTTAATTGCAAATTGTGGCCAAACTACAAGTCCTAGTGAACAACTGACATCATGGTTGAATTTATTTGATCCATTTCCATTAAATAGAAAAGCTATTTTGTGGAAATTCGCAAAAAAATTTTTTTCGAAAAAAAAATACCCGACTGAATCGATAAAAATTTTGCAATTTTCGTTTTTCCGCTATATTTTCCACAATTTTCCGAAATTTTCCATGGAAATTACTCATTTCCATAGATTTTGGATAGGCGCATCTAATGAAACTATTAGTTTTGCTCTACGATTAATATTTTTCATTTCGTGGGTACTTTTATAAAAACATACTTTTGTGCTATTGGTTAGTCGGAAAATGCGCTATAATTTTTCTCCTGTAATAGATATTTTAAATTTAATAAATGTATTATAAAGTCTATGAATGTATTAATAATCGTGTATAGTTTTAACAAAAAAACTGCCACTAGAAAATTTTTTATGAGAGTTTAAAAATTTTTT
>SSSI01001874.1:0-22942 GCA_004796505.1 Oryzaephilus surinamensis
TGTTATTTTTTGTAACAAATTAATTAATAAATATTTTTAATTATTTATTGAGATGACAATCACAACTTACCCTAGGTGGTCCTAGTGGTCGCGGCCCCCTAAATCCACCCCTATTCCACATTTGGGGCGCTTGTGGATTGTATTCCGGTTGAATATTGGGTCGTGGCCCTAATATTCCAGGTCCATTGATAATCGGTGCATTCAACACACCACCACCACCACCACCACCAGCCCCAACATCTGCTGGCGTTCCATTTGGATTATAACTCAATACTCTTGTTAATGCTGTATCTTCTAATACAACCGGATCAACACCATGATCGAATGGACACATTTCACCGCGCATGCAATAGCCTTTCTCATCAAAATCTCTACACCTACGTTTATTATTTTGTTGTACAACAACACTTTGTATACTTTGCGTACTATTTGTTAAACGCAAATCCATATCACCGTGATTTGAATCCTGTGTTGGTGTGCCGGGCCGTGAATGGGTGTCTTTGTTTGAATCGCGACGGTCGCGTTTCTCCAATGAACGTGATCGACTGCGACTGGCCGATCGGTTTCGATATCTCGACCGGTGCGAATGGCGTGGACTACGTGAACGCGATCTAATTCGAGATGGAGATGGTGTCCGGGAACGTCTACGTTCGTAACGTCTTGGCGGCGATTTGTTTCGCCATGCACGCGGCCTGTCGCGTTTATCGCGATCGATGCGATCACGATCACGCGACTTGTCGCGCGAACGCGATCGTTTTGAACGATCCCATGATCTGGAACGGGATTTACTGCGATTTCTCGACAAGGAACGATGACGAGAACGGCGACGGGGCTTCTCTTCTTTCTCTCTCTTTGGTTCGTAATCTTTTCGCACAGCTCCACTGCCGTTAATTGTTTCACTTAAGCTTGGTAATTCACTTGGCGAAACGATAATTTTGTTTTCTTTCGCATTTTCTTTGGCTGGTTTTACCACATTCGGATTTGGTGGATTTGCATTTGGTATAACCGGTGTGGTGATGTAATCCTTAGTTGCCAATGTTTGAAATACTAGATTTACAAACGATTCGGTCTCTACAAAAAGCGGCAATTATTATCCAATATGGCAAAATAGGCATTTATTATTTACCTCCTTCTAAAAACACATCCAACTGGCCAACCATTGTCTTCCTTAGCTCCTCTTCCGACTTGTCTTTCTTAATTAATGCCAACACATATTTTGCTAAAGCTGCTGGGTCCGCTTCGCACCTGCAATTTAATTAAATTGACATGATAAAAAAATTGAGGTTATGTTGATAAAACTATAAATCGGTTGAATTATTCGGTTAATGAAGCAGTACAAAGGCAATTTTATGGTCTGTTTCTTAGTACTGCAATTGTACTTTATTCGTGAGCCGTACTTCATGGATTAATTAGATGAAATTTTCTTAAATATGGGGGTCAACTCACATAGGTTTTAGAACAGCTGTTAACCAGCTTTTAAACGCTTCAACTTCTTCAACAATCATTTTATAACTGACATTTACAGTATATAATTAAAGATAAACACTATTGGAATTAATTGATTTGATAATTAATCGAATTTATTTATGATATAAATAAATATCAAACAAAATGTAACAGTCCGTCTTACATTTCTCTCTAGAACATGACGGAATGGCTATTGCCAATGCAAAGAAATGAAATTACTAAAAATAACCGAACGCCGCAGGATTTGAATTCAGTTAAAATTAGAATTACATATTTTTTTAATCGTAGCCTTAAATATATATTGTAGGAAATAATGGTATAATGGTAAAATTGTGCAAAGAAAGCGAAATGTTATCGAACATAGATAATTACAGTAGCATGCTTAGTAAAAACAGGTAATTTGATTACTGGTACTTGTACAATCGCATAACTAGTTATTCGGTATTAGAATTAATAATGAATACTTAAGAACTTAACTGTCCAGGCATAATCATAGTTTATTATTAAAATAAATTTATTATAAATATTTAGATACAAGTGTTCGCTAGTATAAAACAGTCGCTCTCTTTAGATTATTTATCATTAGCACGGTAAATACAATTTCTCTTGATTTTATTTAAAAATATACATTATTTGAGCAAGGAAGTGTGTTTGTTACACAAGAAAAGTTGCGTACGTCGTAATCGTAAACACAGGTAATTGTTGATTTATGTAAAAATACGCTATTAGGTGAATAATTAAGTAGTGTTAAAATTTAGAAATAAGTACAATACATATTTTATCAATATTAAATTGATAAAATGTCCAACTTTTCCTAATTTATCAACTCCTATATTAAATTGTATGTATTAACAGTTGCGCAATAATTTTTTTCTTATACTTTCATTAAAAATTGATGTCGTCAATTAAATAATTAACAATTTTAGTTAATAGCCTTTTATAATTACTTGTATGTACTTATTTATTTGAATAATTTTTATAGGAAATTTTGATTCACAATGTTGGTACTTGCTTGACTAGTTATCAAATGTCATAAATATTTACTTTAATAATTTTTGTGTTTTTTTTATTAACCGACAAAAACTCGATAGATAAAGCTAAAAATTTACTCTATTTATCAATATATTTGTTTTGTCAACAATTTTTGGCTTTAATCGGATAAACAATGTGCGATACAGTTGAACTTAACCTCAACGATCCTGAGAACTTAAAAGCAGCCCTAGAAAGTCTTTCACACGAGGACTTAATCGAAATAACACAAAGTAGCGTACGTCGATTAATTGCTACTGATAGTCTGTTGAAGGATCTACCTGGGGATGTGACTGCTGAAGAAGTGCTAGCACAAATAGCAGTCGTGCAAGGCCAGTCCATTAGTGTAACGGTTCTTCGATATCTTGACGATCCCCTCAACGTGGTCGTACGTAATGTTTTCATTTAAAAGGTACTTCAGATGCAAATGCGTCTATCCTTACAGATACCACAACGGAATTCGACCGTCCTCGACCTGAAAAAGGCAATTCAACGCAGTTTTACACTGAAACAACAACGACAGCGTATTAAAACGAAAATCAGTTGGAAACATATATGGAAAACATATTATTTACAAAATGTGGATACTGGCAGAGTTATGAAAGATGATAAGCGACAAGTGGCCGATTACGATATTGTAAACAAGTCGCAAGTGCGTTTTATTAAGAAATTACGCAAAGAAAGCACTATCAGTACTGAAACATGACTACATTTTGATATGTTTAAGTTTTATTTTGTATATTTGTTTTTATTTATTAAGTTTACTTGTAAGTTTTTATCATTAATTACAATTGGGTATTGATTTTATAGATATTTTTTAGATGCTGCATCGTATCCTTGGTTGGAACAAATTTCCCGCCAGGAATTACTGTCCTCCGCCTGTGATAAATTAAAATTAAAGCACAATGAGCTGAATACAACAAAATTAAACCACATTTTAGTGGATCGTAACCATAAGTTTTTGTATTGTTATGTTCCTAAAGTAATTATTTTATTTAATACGTATTTTATTTTATTCGTAAGCGATTTCATTATTTTAGGTAGCCTGTACGAATTGGAAAAGAGTTTTAATGCTGTTAACAAATCAATCAAATACCACAAACTTGCTAAATATTCCCGCTTCTTTGGCGCACGCCGAAAATTCAACATTGAAACTCTCTCAATTGCCTGAAAATGAGGCAATGTTTTATTTACAGAATTATACGTTATTTATTATGGTTCGACATCCATTTGAGCGATTGCTATCAGCTTATAGAAACAAGTTCAGTGATACTTCCTATTCAAAATATTTTCAGGATCGGTACGGGCGTCACATTATAAAAAAATACCGTATGACACCTACAACTTTCGATATCAACAATACAAACGTAACATTTCACGAATTTAGTAGTTATCTGATAAAAGAAGGTACAAATACAAATGAACACTGGATGAGTGTGTATGATTTATGTTTACCATGTGCCATTAATTACACATTAATTGGACATTATGAGACACTTAATGAAGATACAAAGACTGTACTCGATATGATTGGTGCATCGTACATTAATTTTCCATTAACTCGTAGTGGACATACAAAAGAACGGCTTAAAATGTATTTTCAACAATTGTCTCTACATGAAATTCGATTGTTGTACAAATTGTACGAGAAAGACTTTAAACTATTCGGGTACAATTTGGAGGGGATTTTGGGGTATGATTTAGGATAGTTTACATTTATAATGAAAATTCAATAAACAATTGATGATAAAATTTATTAACAATTTCTTTTTACAATATATAAATACATACTATTCACACTTATCGGGTTGTAAAACAAGTGTATTTAAATGCAAGACTAGAATTTCACGATATTTTAAAGAAATTGTACACCGACACCGAATTGAACACCTGGATGTGTTTGGTCGCCCCTATCGAATCGATATGGGAAGCAATAGTTGACTTCTAAACGTGCCAAATTGCCTAAACGCAAAGCAACACCCAAACCGTATGATATTCTCATATTTTCCGTTAGTGTTTCCGTTAAATTTTGAACATCAACTGAAAAATGAAAGACAATATTAAAATATTTCGTCATAAAATCGTTGGATGACGAATACCAATTTGAAAGTCTCCAATGTTGCCTGCATTGATGAAAAAATGTGTGCGAAATAGATCGCCAAAACCACCCCGACCCGGCCTGAAAGGCAGTGGTGTGAAAAGATGTAAACCGGCTGCCCAGTACAGCCGGGAACCGAGTGCATCGCCATCAGCGTGTGGTCCAATACCGCGAAATTGAAAACCACGTATCGATAACGGCCCACCAAGGAAAAACATGTCAGCTATACTGGTTTTTTTGTCGTTATTAATACTAGACATGACTCCACTCGACAAACTACATTGTAAAACCTGTAATTTATTTAAAAATTAGTTCAATTTCGTTAACTAGACTCTAATTTTATTCATTTACAAAATCATCTATTAAAGAGTAGTTTTCCTGTACGAATATTTCGTTCTTTACATATCCAACATCACCGCCAACACCGGCAAATTCCGTGGATAGTCTAAATAATGCCCCACCATTAGGAAAAATTATATCGTCTCTCGTGTCGACCGATAAAATGTGTCGTAGTGCGGATTTTAAGGATAAACCTGATTGTTCACGTACATTGAACGATACGCTACGTGTAAGTACGTTTAAATCGCGTATAGTTGCTTCCCATTGTAAATTATGTTTAAACAAGCTGGTGGAATGAAATCCCAAGTCGAACAACAAGCCCCTTTCTAATAATTTGTAACCAGATGATGGCCATTCTGAATGCGCTTGAAATAAACTAGTGGAAAATCTAAAAAAAAAGGTTTTGAGTTAAATTAAAGCTAAATGAATTGGTTTTTGTTACATAGGACGGTGTGCGCCTCGAAATGGCTTTATAAAACTGATGTTAAAGTTTGTTGTCTTCTTCGAACCATAGCTGTACTCCATTTGTACTTTCTCACCACGTCCAAGAATATTTGGTGCACGCATTCCCACTTGTACGACTCCTTCATTATTGCCAACTTGCGTTGTAACGCCGCCAACGACTCTCTTATACTCTTTCACGTTAAATGTTACTTCCAGCCCATCGTCGGTAGCATTTGGACCTTTACTGGTGTCTATATAAACGCCTATATTCCTAAAACACCCTAGTGCATCTAGTTTTAATCTAGTCTGAAATAAAATTTCCGTTAAATCGCATTTTTCCAATAATTCTATGTAATTTTACTTGATGTGCTTTTAATAATACGTCTTCGAAGTCTTTTGCTTTGAACAAATCTCGAACACAATCTTCTACTATGTCGTTTTTTGTTCTACCTAAACCATCAACGTTAATTCGGTCAACTCGCGCCTTAAAAGAATTTTCTATTAAAATTTGCATCTCTAACCTAAAAGTTTAACTTTGTACCCTTAGCCCTTCCAATCTTATGTCCCCAGGTTGTCTTTCTACCGGCTTTTGGTACGATGTGTTATCGTCTACTGAGGCATCTTCGAAGGGTTTTTGTGTATTTGAAGGTGCCTAACAAGAAATTTTTAGATATTACATCAACGTTCGCAATTTACATAACTGAGAAAATGTATGGCACTCATTGAATTACCTTTGCGTGTACTATTCCCATGTTATCTAGGTGATTTAATTAGACATGTAACAATGCTTAAATTAGCATTTTAAATTTTTTTAGTTTGAAAACATGTGAAAGAAGGAGACCAAAAGTTGACAACTGATTGACAGATAATAATTTAAAACCAGTTCATAGCTTCATCTTTGTCTAACAATAAGAGTACCATGAGTTGCTCTTTGTTCGGGATCACTTGGAGTTTAAAATGGAACACGCCAATTCAAGATTTTCAAGTTCAAGATTATTGCGATATTTTTAAATTTTCGTATAAATAATTAAAACAACTTTTTATAGATATTTACAAAGACAAATTTTATTTGTATATACACTGAGATATAATTATGTATAAATATACAAAAGAAAATTGTTTTATATCGATGAATAAAATATATATTTAAGATCAACGTAATTTATATTCATTATCTCACTTTTCATATACTTATTTTATCCTTTGAATTACAGGACTTTAAGATTGTACATTGAAGGAATTAGTCGCAAATATAGAAATAATTAAGTACATAATTTTTTAGATAAATACATTTAAACGTAGGTATTGTATGTACTTAATTATAAATAGAAAAACTAATATAATTCGGTATTTTCCTCTGTCAACATTTCAAGGTACTCGTTATCAATTTTTAAGTAGTAAAAAAATAATTAGGAGGAACTTGAAATTCTGACCACAATACAGTTAATAAAAAGTCTGTACCCTGTGTATAAAACGGACCAAAATAAAAACTATATAATACATTCTTTGAAATCTTCAACCCCCGCAAAATACATTTGGCAGGCAAAGAGACACAAATATACACTTATAGATAAAAGGCGTCTCAGAAATTTTATATTTTAAATTTGTATATATAATAATTTATATAAAAAACACAATTATTCTGAAATACTCATATAATTAATTGAGATCGATCGCACTTAAGACTAGAACACAATTAAATGCGATTACATTTCGCATTCAACACGATTATAATAATTTAAAACTATGAATTTTTTCATTCGCGTATTGAATATTGTGAAGATCTTATACTATAATCGCTTTGTCGCAACGATGCCTCCCTTTCCAACAAAACACCCTCTTCCATTTCATTCATACCTTCAACATGATTCGGTATACTGGTCGTTGAATTTCTCTGACGGCACAAATACGGCGTATTATTCGGTGATGGAGTGTCGCGACCCTTAAAAAAAATTTACAAAATCTTATCTGTCTAATCCAGATAAAAACCTAGACAATTTTATCAACAAAATAGTAAAAAACTTACCTGTTTCGAAGGTCCACAGCACGTGTTTTGTACACAATTCGTATTATCCTCCGTTCTTGGACAATCCAGAACACAATCTTCGGACTCCACTTGATCCACGGACGTCGTTGGTATGTCACGATAGTCAATAAATTCGGGCTGAATCGTCGTCGAATGTATGCCCTCGTTGTGGAAGAATTCTTTGACTTTTTCAGCAATTTTCATATATTCCGACAAATTTCTACATCGTATGTGTGCCGATGCTATAATTCTATCGCCAGCCAATTGCCATACATGGAATTCATGTACAGCCAATACACCATCAACTTTTGCCAATAATTTACGTTGAATTGCATCGACTTGTATATGTGTTGGAACAGTTTGGAGAAGAATTAGAGCTGAATCACGTAGTAGTGGCCATACAGAGTGTAAAATTAGTAAAACTAGTAGTATACTTAATGCGGGATCAATGTAATATTTGTATTTCCAGTCAGTCATCCAAAATACCTGAAAGGACGACAGTTTTTTTAAGAAACAATCTATTTTCAAATAAAATATTTTGAGATAAACATTCAAATTCAAACTAAAATCAATGTCTTACCAATGCCGATATAATAACAATCACCGAACCAAGAGCATCGCTTAAAACATGCAAAAAAACACCCCTCATATTCATTTGTGTAGCTGAATGCGAATGATTGTGACCGTGCCCTTCTTTCGGTGGTGGCGGCGGCGGTGGCGGTGGACTGGGATATGTTTCATCATTTTCATTGTCATCCGTGATGGCTAATTGCGTTAAACGATTGCGACTGTGCGATAAACGTCCATGAGAATGTCCATGCGAACTACCATGCTCTAAAATTAAAATACTGTGTAAACAACTTATTGGAAGCGCAAAAAAAAACACGGTTTTCCCACCATGGAATAGAAACAATCCGATTAAATTGACAAGTAAACCAACACCACCAACAACAACAAGCAATTCCGGATCATGAATCGTTTCCATTTCGATGAAACGTTTAAATGCTTCCACTGTTATTGAGAAACAAAGTGCTACCAAGAAGACAGCATTGACTAATGCACCTAAAACTTCGGCACGCGCCCATCCAAAAGTGTTTTTGGACCATTTCTTTGGCGACATCTAAAAATACATGATGTTTACGTACAAATATTGAAACAAATTAAATGAATCGCTCACTTTAACTGATAAAAATGCTATTACAAGAGCTGCTACATCACTTAACATGTGAAAACTGTCAGCCACCAGGGCCATAGAATTTGTTATATAACCAACGACGATTTCCACAAAGAAAAACGCTGTTGTCAACCACAACATAGATAATAGACGGCATTTTTTTCCTGTAAATTTTCCCATATTTACAAATAAATATTATATCTGAAACAAACAATAACAGGAAAAACATTATTTTCAACTTTCAAATTAAATTTCTACAATTTATTTTTTTTTATTTGTGTAATTACTGCTTCTAATTTTAATTCCGTGTTTTGTCACAAATTATTATATAGTCTTCATTCCGAAACATAATTAAGCAACTTAAATTGAAATTGTTCAAGTTTAAAGGACCATTAAACCGGATAAATTTTGTTTTCTCTATTCAACTTATATTATAAATTAACATTAATGTGTGTTGATAAGCGCAATAATATGTTTTAATCAATCATTTTTCATTTTATTGTGATACAAAAGAGAGCAAAGAGACTTTTATCAGTTGGTACAATTCTTCTACATAACACATAGGAATAACATTTAAATCTAGTCCAAAAAACGTAAAATCTGCAGCCTTTCGGGGTCAACGAATTCTTTTCTGGGGAATTTTATTGATTATTTTTTTATTCAATGTTTATTCATTATATTTCCAATGACTAAAGGTGCAAAAATGAATAATAAAATTATCTATGATTGTTTAAAATACCTACATATGTATCTATTTTTATCACATACTATTCCTGTAATTATAATAATTATCTTGGTTTCTTTTTCAAAAATTTTTCAACAAAAATCAAAATGATATGTAATTATAGTTATATATATTTAATGACGTAATAGTAGAAAAAATGGGTGACTAAAGTCTGTATTGCATTAACTTTATAAAAATATAAACCTTGATATATATATTTTTATTTTTAATTCGATAAATTTAAAAACAAATATAAATTATAAAATTAGGTTGCGTTCATTATTAATAGAGAAAGTAATTATTATGTTAACTGCTAATAAATAATCGTTTGGAAAAAATTTAAGTAATTGTTCTCAAATATTAAGCTAGTGTTTGAACAAAAAAATACAATATCATTGTTTCATAAGCAAATAAAAGTTTTTTTAGTCTAGAACAAAAATACACGCATTTTATGTATTCTATACGCTGTTCAGCATGTAATTTTGTAATCAATACACGTGCAAACGCTCTTAATTTCCAAATATATTACCTTGTTATATTAATTATTAAGTCACTAGTATTCTAAACAAAGAGAATCTTGTTTAATTTGCCAACCCCTTACCTTAATAAATATTCTCAGGGTTTGAACATTCTTTTTTAAAAAAGTGTACAATTCAATTTATACAAATGAAGAAAATTAATAAACACACACTTTAACTACTATAAAAACATCACAATGAAATTTAATTATTTAGCGTAAAGCTTATTAATAGATTTTTATTATGATGAGTCAAATTTTAGAAATGTCAGTCAAAATGTACAGCTGGCAAATTAATCTAAGCAACACTTGCATCACGGCTCTACAACGTCAACAAAATGACTGAAGAAAAACCGAATAAAGATAACGAAGAAATTACCAAGTAGAAAAAAAATGGTTGAAAATACAACACACACGCCGCCATGGTATAATTTTTTTAAATAATTGAAGACAACTGTAGAAAAAAAATTGCAAATAAAAACGTCTTGCTCTCTGATTGGCTGATTTAAACGTGCAGTCATTTTACAGATTACTGTAATTGACGGGTAAATTTTGTTGGTTATGTAAACTTCTCTTTCGTAAATTATGAAAATTAAGTAGAATAAAATGATTAAAAAGGCATTTGGAATAGTTGGTCAACTGATTCAGTATACGTGCGTTGTGCATTGCACTTTCGAATACGTGGGCGATGTTGTTTTGGTAATACAACTGCCTCCATCTTATTCGTTTTCACATTTTTGATGGAATTTTAGTGTTCTGGTCCATCAATGGAGCCCACTATTAAATCAGACGATATATTACTTACTGAACACATAACAGCACAAATGCACAAATTACGAAGAGGTGATATAGTGATTGCGAAATGTCCGTCAAATCCAAGCCAAAATATTTG
This sequence comes from Oryzaephilus surinamensis, assembly GCA_004796505.1. Taxonomy (NCBI): domain Eukaryota; kingdom Metazoa; phylum Arthropoda; class Insecta; order Coleoptera; family Silvanidae; genus Oryzaephilus; species Oryzaephilus surinamensis. Next base: position 10,711 of record SSSI01001874.1, read on the forward strand.
TAAACGCATTATTGGTTTGCCAGGTGATAAAATTAAATTAGGTTTTGCTAGTAGTAAAATAGTACCAGTTGGGCACGTGTGGTTGGAGGGTGATAACTTGAATAATTCATCAGATAGTAGAGATTATGGACCGGTGCCCCAAGGATTGATACGCAGTAGGGCGTTGTGCAAAATTTGGCCCCCAAAAGACATTAAAATCCTAATATAGAATGATTTTTATTTATTATTGTCTATATTTGATGATTCACATTGATCATTAAATTAATTGTTAAATATTAATTTTCTTGAAATATTATTTTATTTAAAATGTATTGTTGGTTGTTGGTCACTTTTTTTTTGGTTTTGCCATCTATGGTTGTTTGTTATAAATGACGAGAGCGGGAAAACTAAATTCAGGTACATAATTATTAAAACTTGCAGTTTTTTTTTTCATGCACAAATTTAGACCTATAATAAAAATCATGTGGATATTTAATTTAAATTATGATGATATAAATGACAAGTAAAAAAACAAAAAAGCTAATTTATACAATAATTATTTATTAAATTAGAAATATTGTTATATTATTGACTTATTGCTACATTTCACGCAAATTTTATTTCACAATAATCAATTCTATTTTAAACTCTAAGCAAACGTTTATATTATAATTAATATATTTTTTATCTTAAGTCATCTTTAATACGATCTAACCGAAACACTTTTTTAAATCGCAAAATGCCTCTCTGAGATATTAATAAATAATATTTCATCCCATATTCAACTACAAAATATGCGTTTTTAATATTTACACGAAAAGTAGTTCCCATATATGTATATATTATCTTAATTTTTATAATTATGTCTTAAATTTTAAACAACACTGAACACTATCATTAAATTTTCAATAATTTTTGCATCTGCTTATATTTTTTATAATAACAAAATTGTAAAAAAATAACAAGCAAGTGCAAAAACTTGTAAACGATCCATTTTTTGATTTATTAATCCAGTGTATCCTGCTTATAATACCTTGAAACACGTTCTATAACAAAAATTATTTTACTTTTAATAAAACTTATGCACTATTTTAAAGGACTAGAGCAAGATGAGATAATGAATGTTATTTTATACTATTTTCTTTAATCTTTTTTAGAAAACAAAAGTTTGTTATCAAAATTATATAATTCGTTATGGCCGTATTTAGATATATACCAATGTAAAACGACCAATTTAATTCAGAATGTATGTCTTTGTAAATATATTTCAATTATGTGTATAATATAAAAGCAATACATAAGACATATTATTTCAAAACTGTAATAAACAAATCAATTTCACGATTACATATAAAATTATAAAAAGAAAACAATATATACTAATCATTTAAACTTAAAACTCAATAAATAAAATTATTATTTTCTAAATTTAAACCCATAATAATAATAAAAAAAAACTAAATCAATAAAGAAACGACGATATATTTCAGTCTTTTAAATGTTTCATATACTATGAAACCATTTCATTCCAAGTACTGTTGTTACTTGAATCACTACTTGAAGAAGACACTGAAAAAATAATCGAAAACATGTATTAATCATTTAGAAAAATTCCCATTTCAATTCTTCCATCTAGTAATTAATACCTGCTGGTTTGGGCATCTTATTTTTTGGTCCCCATATCCGAATTGAACAATCATCAGAGACTGATACTAAAATGTGCGGATGGACTGGATTCCAAGCAACACAATTCACAGTTCTTGTGTGTCCTTGTAGTGTTGCTATTGGTAATTCGTTTCTTATATGCCAAATGTACACCTTCAACATCCAGTTGAAAAATTTCCTTCCAAAAAAATAATAAACAATTCCACTCACCTGATTGTCTTCACTGCCGCTGGCAATAAAATCTTGATTAGCACCACCAAAAGTTGAATGGATTGTAAAATGTCCCTGAGTAACACCCTGATACCGTCGCACTAAACATTTATCGTTCAAATCCCACAAGTGTACACCCTGGGTGGCAACATTTAACAATGCCAATCTATCATTTTTATCAACTGTGAACGACATTATAGCATGATCTTCTTGTAATCTAAAATAACACATAAAAATAGCGAATTTTTTCCAATTTCAACAAAATATCTATTACATTTGTTGATCGGCTAATTCTTCAAAAACGTATCCCCTAATTCTGTGATGTGTATCTGAAGCTAACACCGTTTTACCATCACTTCTACACGATAAACCATTTACACGTACACCCTCCCATGAATCTAGTACATTTCCTTCCATATCACACTGATAGAAATGTCCACGAATACCACCAACAACAAACTTTGTCCCATCTGTATTCCATGCACAACAAGTTAATGCATCCTCTGGCGATTGAGATACTCTGAGAAACTTTTCCGTGTCGATGTTCCATAGCCACACTTCGGGACTTTCTTCTGGTCCACAAGCGATTAAATGTATCGAATCTGGATTCCACGATATGTATGCAGCACCATAATTATGACCTTCTAATATTTTACGTAATGTTAATGTACATGTTTCTGGATTCACGTCCCATATTATAACATTCGTATCTTTCGAACCGGTTGCTAATTTTAATCCATCTGGTGAAAATTGACAAAACCACACTTCATCACAATGATCATTAAGTATCTAAGTTAATAAAACAATTAATAGTTATGGAAAATTTATTAAATGATTGTATACTTGGATTGTATGTATTGGAAATGAGTCTTTCGGGCAACAATGGTCTATTAATAATGAGGCATTATGTAAGGCAATACCCTGAGATGTATTGTGATGGCTGCAACGTAATGTTTGCAATTCGAGTGCCTGATTGAGTAAAGCATTTAATCGACTAGGTGGCAACATTACACTAGGCGGTAGAAATGTTTGCAATTTTTCCATTAATTTCGAACGCGACTTGTCACCTTTTCCATTCCTATAATCGAACTTATAATGGAATTTTACGACTCAGATTAAATCGATTTCGTTACCAATTTGTTCGCTCGTGCAACTCTTCAGTACTTGAACACATCATATAACTGGATAATTGATGAACTCTAGCTGTATTATGTTGTAATGGTGTTAATTCATTACGTAGTACATGTAAAGCATCCAAAACCCTACCATCTTCTAGATATTCTAGATATTTTTGTTCCAATAGTAAAAATTTCATTTCCTTTAAAAGAGTTTTATTCAATTTTCTTTAGTAAATCAAAAAAATGCATTGTTTTATACCAAAAGGCTATTATTTTCGCCCAACATTGGTCTCAATTCTTGTAAGTCATGATCAGCTTTTGTCCAATCACCATCCATTACATGTTGGCGAAATTTAGCTGCTGCTGGATGGTCCAAACGGCATCCAGATTCAATCATTAAAGATTCACAAGTTCTACTGCAAATCAGGAATGTTTACAAACATTTTTATTATAATTAGGTGTAAATAATTAGAATGAAAAAATGGAATCGTACATTTCATTTAATGTCAAACTGATTTATTAAGTAAACAACATGACGATGCAGAAACCCACGCATACAGAAGCCAAAAAATGTATTTTCTATAATTGTTTATATACATTAAACGTAAAATATAAACTCATTTTCTTTGTCAAAAAAATAATGAGTATAAAGTCTATTGTTTACCAGTTAAAAATTTTTAATTTGCATAAATATAGAGGTCATCGTATCAACTTACGTTAGTCCTTCGTTTTTCAAGTATTGTCCAATAAGTCGAACGATTTCTTGTGTTGTTTTATTAAGTGTAACACCATTTGCTGTTTGTTCTTCATGTCCATTCTCTGCAGCACCATTGCTGGTGGATTGAGCCCCATTTTGAACGCACCCGTTACTAGCTACTGTTGCTGTCGACTGCATTGTATTGTTGTCGTCAATACAAGTGTTTCTTCGGGTTTTTTTACGAGGCGGTTGTCCACCGTCGTCCCCGGATGAATCACTATTAGAGGCCAGACTTATTTTTGAAACACGCTTTTCCCCCTTTCTTTCCACCTTTAACTTATTCTCACTTAATATTATTCCAATATAAACAATGTAATAATATTAATTGAAATAAACAAACGTACATTTATTAATTGGTGAGAAATGCTCATGAAATGCTTTGTTCCAAGATTTTATCTATTACGTCACAGGCGAGCAATTATTATATTATTGGCAAATGTTTTTATAAGCATCACAAAATATACTAATACAGTTTGATATATATATTTTTTAAAGTTTATTGTCTATTTTTAGATTAGATTATGTTTTTCAATGTTTATAAATAACACTTTTCTCGACCTAGAAATTTTCTGTCACATAAAATGCACCACCCAAAAACAAAGATCAGCTGAACTGGCCATGCTAACAGCAGTAAGAGCCACCTTAAACAGCTGTGCATACACCAACGACCGCTTGTGACCTCAACAAACTACCGATTTAGGCTGTTTTATTATGTGGAATTTTTATTCTACCATAAACCGCAGACAATTGTATAATTTCAATTTATAAATTGTGTTTTTTAAATAATAATGCTAGATTTATGTCACGATCACTTCAATTAAACTCCTTTTTTAGAATAATAACAAACCTCTACCAAGTAACCAGATACCAATTATCACTACTTGTACCATTTTATTGTGATCTGTCAGAGTTTTCCATTTGCAAAATTAGCGTAAAATAAAAAGTTAGCTTTATTTCTGTTTAAATTATTGCATTGAAAAAAGATAGATAATATTACGTACGCTTAATATATTTAAATCGAACATGTCCGAATTGTCAAATGTCAAATTGTCTTATCATGAATCTAACCTCAATCAAAATGATTGTAACTGAAATTAATAAGTGATTTTTAATTTAATAATTTATACATAACAATTATATAAGAATAATTTATACATAGGGCTAAATGCGGTAGTCTTCCACGTAAGTAAACCAGAGTAAGTAAACCAAATGACATCGACGTAAAACACAATTTCTCATTTAAGAAATATGCCGAATACACTAAAAGCTGAAATTAGTTGGAACTGGGACTGGAAAGTATTGTGCGGCCCAGAGGGCTTCCAAATCTGGTCAGTTGAACGTCATGATATCGGCCTATGTTTCCAACAACTTTGTCTACAAATCCCCATTCTGTTCATTCTTGCGATAATATCCGCGTATTACTTTGGTCGACATGATGGTTACGTTTTGCGCAGTAAAATGCAATTACTCTGTATAAAATTTCGTATATTGTTGGTACTGGTGCTCGCCTCTTTGCCATTAATACAAATTTATATAGATATTAACGAATCCACACAGCCAATATACCAGATCTCATTTCTTTTAAGTGCTGTACAGTGTATTTCGTGGTTTACGCATTTTTTGTACAACATGGGGCTTAGAAGTCGTTTAGGATTGAGCCAACGTGGTCCTATCAGTGTTGGTATTGTTTGGTCATTATTATTAGTTCTTGCTATAATATCATTAAGAAGTCACTACTTAAATTATAAACACACGCTTAATTCGACCTACAGTATTAATTTGTCATTTGGATTCAGTATTTGTTACATGATTATTCACATATTTTATGGGATTTCTTTATTTCCTGGCAAAACGGGGACAACTTATATCAATTCAGTTTTGAATTCTAACCGTGTAAGTAAAACAATTTAAAAACAATAGCAACAACACCACCTTTATATAGAAATTTATGGCCTAGGAAGACGAAAACACATCTCTGTTACCTAGAAATGAGTACGAACGTTTCATCGAAGATAGGGACCAATTTTATTTGGGTACAGCATTAGAAAATGATAACTGGTTATCGAAATTGTTCTTCAGTTGGGTAACACCATTAATGGATAAAGGAGTCAATGAAAAGTTACACAATTCTGATGACTTATTCGATTTACCAGAATCTTTAAATTGTGCCACTGTGAGTAGAAAAGTGGAAAATGTTCTTTTTGAAACAGAAGTAGATCCATATATTGAAAGATATAATATTACACCTAATTTGTGGCGTAATAAATCTTTAGTAAAAGTATTACACAAATGTTTTTGGATACAATTTTATGGTATTGGTGTACTGAAACTCGCTGCTGATTTAATGTTATTCGCTGGCCCCATTCTTTTGAATAAATTAGTCAGTTTTGTAGAAAATAAGTCCATTGATATAAAATGGGGCTATGTTTATGCTGCGTGTTTAATGACAAGTTCCATTGCATGTACGATGTTAAAATATAATCAAGAATTTCTTTGATGAATTTCTTTTAGCCTCTCTTTGTGATTCCCATTTCAATTTTTTAATGGCAACTCTTGGTATTAAAATAAGGGGAGCTCTTATAACGACAATATTCCGAAAAACATTAACTGTATCAACGAGTGTGTTAAATGAGCACTTTTCTGTCGGTGAAATATTAAATTTAATGTCCACCGATACAGATCGTATCGTAAATGCCTGTCCTAGTTTTCATGCCGTCTGGAGCATACCATTTCAAGTAAAGTAAAGAAAATATAAAATTACAGTCATCTCTATATGTTTCTTTTTAAGATTGCAGTGACCCTATATTTATTATACCAGCAAGTTGGTTTAGCATTTATAGCTGGTTTAATTTTTAGCATACTTTTAATACCAATAAATAAATTAATTGCAAATAAAATTGGTGAATTGAGTACAAGATTAATGCACCACAAAGATTCACGTATAAAACATTTAACGGAAATTCTACGCGGTATACGTGCAATAAAATTATGTGTTTGGGAACAACATTTTATCCGTCAAATCAACAGTTAGTTAAATTTTCCATATTTTTTGGAATTTTCATTTAATTTTGTTTGTACTAGAACTGAGAGATAAGGAATTAAAGTGCTTAAAGGGTCGTAAATATTTGGATGCATTATGTGTATTCTTTTGGGCTACAACACCAGTGATAATATCAGTTCTTACATTTACTACATACGTTTTAATGGGCCATACATTGAATGCCGCCAAAGTATTTACTGGAATCTCGCTATTAAATATGCTTATATCGCCATTGAATGCATTTCCATGGGTTTTGAATGGATTAACTGAGGCATGGGTTTCCATTAAACGAATACAAAGACTGTTGAGCGTAAAACGAGCAAAGTTTTTTCATTAAGTCCACATTTTAATTATTTTTTTTGTAGTTGCCTGCAGTGGATTACGATTCAATTTACGATGTTAATTTACTCGATAATAATACAGACCTTTTTATTGGTAACGGTTGTTTCAAATGGAGTAAATCCAATAAGAAAAATGACCATGTACACACTTCCACTGACAGTGATTTACAAGAAAGTACTAAATTCCGAAATAAGAGCAGTAAAATGTTGCCAATTGCGGCCAATGGGGACGACTACACATTTAAACTGTATAATGTGAATGTAAAAATAAAAAAGGGCGAATTTGTGGGAATTATAGGTCCAGTTGGTAGTGGAAAATCGTCTCTTCTATCAGCCATTCTCGGTGAATTGTACACAATAGATGGATGTATGGCAATAAGCCAAACTGAATCCGGTTTTGGTTTCGTAAGCCAACAACCATGGCTACAACGTGGCACAATTCGTGACAATATCCTCTTCTACAAGGCATACGACGAACGATTTTACGCTGAAGTTTTATCTGCTTGCGGCTTACAGCAAGATTTGGCCACAATGCCGAATCGAGATTTAACACTGGTTGGCGAAAGTGGTACAACGTTATCTGGTGGTCAGAAAGTGCGTGTATCGCTGGCCAGGGCCATTTATCAAGATAAAAACGTTTATTTGTTGGACGACATTCTATCGGCATTGGACACAAAAGTGGCAAAACACATTTATCGCCATTGTATAATGGGTTTATTAAAAAATAAAACGACCATTTTATGTACACATCATCTGAAATATTTAGCATCAGCGGATACAGTTCTACTGGTAGAAAATGGTACAATTAAACAGCAAGGAAAGCCAGTGGAAGTTTTGTCAAATATAGATGACGAACTTATGTTGGACATTGAATTGGAAGAAAGTATTCCGTCAACGTCAAGCTCAAATCTGGATTCTTTGTTAAATAGTATAAAGGATGAAAAGAAAACGGATGAAACGGTACAAGAGGAGGTAAGCGAAAGAGGCAGTTTAGACAGCAGCGTGTACGGATCATACTGGAAAGCTATTGGACACATGTTGAGTTTGTCGATTTTTACATCAATTATTCTAATGCAATCGTCTAGAAATATGACCGATTTCTGGCTATCACATTGGGTCACAGCTAGTGAAACGAATGCGCCCAACAGTACGAATTTAACGTACGGTTTTCCAATCATATACAAAGATGATTATAATACAAACTATTATTTACGAATTTATATTGAATTTGCCATTTTGAATTGTATTGCCACGTTATTTCGGGCATTTCTATTTGCCTATGGAGGTGTTATGGCAGCCACAAAAATTCATAAAATACTTTTACGGTCAGTCATTAAAGGGAAAAGCACATTTTTCGATATAACACCAACTGGACGTATTTTAAATCGTTTTTCAAATGATATTTATACAATTGATGATTCGTTGCCGTTTATTTTAAATATATTCCTCGCACAGTTGTTCAGCTTATTAGGATGTATTGCAGTAACTGTTTACGGACTGCCATGGATTGTAATGGTTTTAGTACCACTAGTTCCAATATATTATTACGTACAAAATCAGTATCGTTTAACATCGAGGGAATTGAAACGAATATGCAGTGTGACAATGTCGCCGGTTTTTAATCATTTTAATGAAACGCTGCAAGGTTTAACGACAATACGTGCGCTACGGACAACGACCCGTTTCAGATTCGACAGTGAAGACAATATAAATTCGTATCTGAAGGCCGATTTTGCTAGCCAAGCGGCAACCAGATGGCTGGGCCTACGGTTACAATTTATTGGTGTTGCTATTATAAGCGGTATTAGTTTTCTGGCAATAATACAGCACCAATTTGATATTGCCGATCCCGGTCTAATCGGTTTAGCAATATCATATTCTTTATCAATTACAAACAATTTAAGTGGTGTCGTAAATGCGTTCACCGAAACTGAAAAAGAAATGGTAGCTGTGGAGCGTGTTAATCAATACATTAAAGGAATTCAAATGGAAAAGACTCATTTTACATTGGATCCTCCGTTTGGTTGGCCTTCGCAGGGTGTTATTAAATTTAATGATGTCGTATTGAAGTATCAGTGCGTAGAAAAATTGTCGCATAATAAAATGAATTAAAATTAAAGTGGAATTTTTTAGAGAGCATCTTCCACCATCGTTGAATTATGTTTCATTTGAAAGTAGACCATCGGAAAAGATTGGAATCGTTGGTAGAACCGGTGCTGGTAAAAGTTCCTTAATATCAGCATTATTTAGGCTGGTTGAATTGCATTCCGGTTCAATTGAAATTGACTGCATCGATATTAAATGTCTTTCATTGGCCAGTTTAAGGTACTATAAAGATTTGAAATGTACGAATTGTAATAATTCGAGTTTTAGATCGAGAATGTTTTGCATTCCACAAGAACCATTCCTTTTTTCTGGAACAATTCGAGAAAATTTAGACCCTCTAAGCGAATTCCGTGACACTGAAATATGGAATGCCCTATCAAAATGCAATTTAACAAACACTGTGAAAAGATTATCGGGTTTAGAGTGTAAAATCGAAGAGAATGGTCAGAATTTCTCTGTTGGTCAAAAACAATTGTTTTGTTTAGCTCGTGCTATTTTACATAGTGCAAAAGTGAGCATATGAATTTGAATATTGAGCGAATATTTAATGTTTCTTTTTAGATTTTAATAATAGATGAAGCGACTGCAAATGTTGATTATGAAACCGATCGCCAAATTCAACAAACACTTCGATGTGCCTTTAGAAAATGTACTGTAATTACAATTGCGCATCGTTTGCAAACTATACAAGATTGTGATAGAGTTTTAGTGATGAATGATGGGAGAGTGGTTGAATTTGATCATCCAGAAAATTTAATGTCTGATTCTAGTTCAATATTTTATCAATTAATAAACCAATGAGAGTTTTTATATAAATATTTTTTCGTATTTATGAAATGTGACGCTTAAAAATAAATAAAATTATACGTAAAACAATCCTAATGAGAATAATTTTATTAATTTAATATGTATAATACAAATTTTATTCAGTAAGATGTGTTAAAGCAAAAAAATATTTTTCAAATTCAAACAGTAGTATGTATTTCACTAAATAACGGAAAAGAAAAACCTATTTAATAGTCGAAAAAATTATTTAAAAATGCAAAATATAACACAATTTTATCAAATATCTAACATAATTAATCGGCTGGTCTTTTTTCACTGTGTTTCTTCGTATATTCTTCTGCATTTTTCGTAAATTTTTTTTTATCTTTTAAGTATTCTTCGGCTAAATCTGCTCGTAATGGATGTTCTGGTTCGGGTTCATTAACTAATGCCACAAGTGCTTGAATAACTAATTTAAAAACAAATGATAAATTTAAAAAGTAACTTGCATAAAGGAAAATATTAACCTTGATCGGTTTTGGTTGCTGGTTTCCAATTTTCTGCACTAATTATGGGTAAACACACCTGGCCCTTTTCATCTATATTGGGATGATATATTTTCGTTTTAAAATTTATTTTCGGTGGTTTAAATGGATATTCGGCTGGGAAATTAATTTCTATTTTAAAAGCACCTTTGTTATACGGTGCATTATCCTAAAACAAATAGAATATAAGACGATTTACGACAAGTATTCGTCAAATAACTTACAGGAACTATTAGACCTTGCCATGTTAAAATATTCGATTCGTCTACTTGTATATCCCGGAATGATTTTAGTCCTGAATTGCGAATATCGCCCAATTCCTTAATATTGACAAGAAAATAATTGTTAATTAGTCATTTTGAAATGAATGACATGCGTTTTTCATCTCTAAAACTCACTTTTTGTAATCTTCTAGTGGCTGCCATTTTGTAATTAAATTTCTACCAAATTAGAAACTGTAAATGATTTTTATATAAATGCACGCTAAAATTCAAAAACAGATTATTTTAAACACATCTAGTAAAACTGAAAAGTACATGAATTTAATGTGTTTCACACTCTTCATTAAAAATAGAATTTTCTTTCTTCACAAGCTCTAGAAGAATTTGACAAACAAGTTGGCCAACGCAAGTAAATAAACTTACTAGAAAAGTTTTATTATTATTTCTCACGGTTTATTTTTGCGCACCGGTCGGTGCACTTGGTCCCCTGTAGTTTTCCCAAAATATAAGTAATTTTAATAAAGTTATGAATAAAGAATGATTTTTATTGAAATAAGTCTTCAATCTGCTTATAAAAGTTCTGCCTTTAGAATGGAATAAAGAATGATTTTTATTGAAATAAGTCTTCAATCTGCTTATAAAAGTTCTGCCTTTTTTGTGGAATAGTAAAGCTGTGTAAATTTATGCAGTTAATGTAATTTAACAGTAATTACGTTTATTTACACTGAAATTTAATTTTATACATTACATAAAAAATTTTGTTTTTAAATATGCCTTAAAGAATTGTGGCGGGAAGAGCGTCTTGAGAGTGGACGATTTTCGATTGTTTCGACATTATTTTCCTCGCCACAATCTAATAGAACGATAATATCGTTAATAAAACGTAAACATGTGTGTTAAATATTACTTTTATTGTCTTCTTCATTGATGCAACCGTCGTCGTCATGTTTATGAGTTTTAGAACCCATTCGCGATCGACTACGAGTCTTAGATCTTCTACGTTTTCCACGTCCACGTCCCCTCTTGCGTCTAGTTTTGTCCACTGGTGCATTATTTGGTGTTTCATCACCATCGGTGCAGGCAGATAATTCACTATTATTATCGTCCAACGACAGACGTAGTAAAGTGTGTCTTTTCTTTCTTGGTCTTCTTCTTTTCTTAGGCGAACCGCGTCTTCTTCGGCGTTTTGCTTCTTTAACCATCGTTGCGTCTTCGTTAGCTAATTTAAATTTTCCTTTATCTTTTTGGAAGAGACCCCTTTGAACTCCACGTCGCAAGGCCATTTGAACGGCCGTTTGAATATGACGCGGATGAGGAAATTTGTGTTTTACTAGTAAATCAGATACAATTTGACCAAAAATGTTTTTCGAAGTTGATCCGTTAGGTTCTTTCAAATTTTTTATTGCTTTTTTAACAAGCATAATATCAGACTTTGTTACAGTTGGCTTCATTTTTTGGGTATAGATATTTAACTATATTTAATTT